>JAADVO010000545.1:0-22290 GCA_023335655.1 Globisporangium spiculum | reverse complement strand
GTGAGTGAAAAGCATGCGAGATGAGCGCTACACGTGTAAATTGCTTGAAATTTTGTCGAGTGCGTATAATTTGATAATCTATCGAGTATTAGAGGGTATAGTTTATAAACGATGTTTCAATAGGGGAGGAATGACTGTAGTTGCAAACTTTACCAGTTTACCGAAATCGTACCGCCTCAGTTTTGACCACTCGTGGCGATCAATTATTTTTGCAAAGATTAAATTAAGAAGGTATTACTTGCCCTAAAATTGCCCTAGAAGAAAAGGATTGTTTCAGAACAAATAGAGCCACGTCTAGTATTACGGTCGATATGAAATCTCTAGCTCTCGACTGCACCTCCACTGTTAAAAAGCACCTTACTTTACTCAAGACAAAAAGGGAGATGGGACGCCATCTTGCCACTCATTCAGGCTTACTCATCCAAACACTCAACCAAAAAGCTGAGCCAAGTCAAAGAGAGAGAGAGAGAGAGAGTGAGCGTGCGTGACGCGTTCAAGGTCACTCGGCAAATTGCCCTCCGCCCCCAAAAGCGCCAAGTAGCACACCACCGGCACACAAGATGCGAGGACCGCGCTGCTTCGTGATGACGACGCGCTGGCGACCGTGTGCTCCAGCGACAGCAGCAGCACCAACACCATCTGTCGCAGCACGCCTCTCGGCGTGCGCTGTGAAGAGCGTTCGTCGTGCCTCTTTCCTGGAAGTGCGGGTGCGGGCGCGGTCGCTCAGCAGCAGCAGCAGTGCAAGCGCGGCAGCAACCGACTGGAAGAAGCGCGTGGAGCAGGGACCGGGCTTTGCGGACTTTCTCAAAGCAAACAGTTCTTCTTCTGGTGGCAGGCTTGTCGTCCCTTCTGAGAGCGATGGTGATGACGATGACGAGATGCGCCGCCCTACGCCCGAAGAGTCTCTCCAGCAGATTCACGACATCCTGCAGCAGATCAGAGAAGCGGTACGTTCGAGCACCCCGTTGCACATCAGTTGCCTTCGTGTTGCTGATCAGTTCGCGTGTGTATTGTGTGTACTGTCACAATGCAGGAGCACATGCAAGTGCGCACGCCCAAGCTCATTGATCGCTTTGGTCGCGAGCACACGTACTTGCGCATCTCGCTGACCGAGCGCTGCAACCTGCGCTGCCGCTACTGCATGCCGGAGGACGGCGTGGATCTGCAGCCGCAGGACAACTTGTTATCAACGCCCGAGATCATTCGCTTGGCCAAGCTCTTTGCAGCTGCAGGTGTGAACCGAATCCGCTTGACTGGCGGCGAGCCGCTTCTGCGCCGCGATTTGGTGGACCTGGTCACGCAATTGCGCGCGATCGATGGCATCAACTCGGTCGGCGTGACGACGAATGGCATCGTGTTACAGCGCAAGCTCAAGGCGCTGCAAGACGCAGGCGTCGACAGACTGAATATCAGTTTGGACACGCTGCATCCCGACAAGTTTGCGAAGATCACGAGACGGCAGGGTTTCCAGCGCGTCATGGACTCAATCACAGAGGCGCAGGCACTTGGGTTCTCGCCTGTGAAGATCAACTGCGTGGTCATGCGGCACTTTAACATGGACGAGATCGTCGACTTTGTCGCGTTCACGGAGAAGATGGCAGTCGACGTACGCTTCATCGAGTGGATGCCGTTCGACAGCAACAAGTGGAACGATGAGACGTTCGTGTCCTTCAAGGAGATGATGGCGGTGATCCGCGAGAAATACCCGATGGTCGAGAAGCTGGAGGACGACCCGAACGATACGTCCAAGGCGTTCCACGTTCCTGGCTTCAAGGGGCAATTTGGCTTCATCACCTCGATGAGCGAGCACTTCTGCGGCTCGTGCAATCGCCTGCGTCTCACAGCAGATGGCAACCTCAAGGTGTGTCTCTTCGGCAACTCGGAGGTGAATCTGCGCGACGCAATGCGCTACCAGATCCCAGACAACGACATCCGAGACATCATCGATGTGGCTGTGAAGCGAAAGAAGTTTGCGCTTGGAGGGCATGGCGACATGTACGGGATCTCCAAGGCGAAGAACCGTCCGATGATTCTGATCGGAGGCTAGGCTAGACCTGTTTTCGTTTTGTTTCTGGTGTCGGAGTGTTGTGAATGTGTATTGTACGCGCCAATAGAGTTGTTCTTCTTTGCCGTTGATACACTCTTCCCCTCCACCGGACCAGGCGGAGTTAATAGTGCACAACCTGTCACCAAACGTGATTGAGAAGGAGAACCTGTCAAATGCGCATCAAGACACACTGCATTCGAGCACATTCAACCTCGACGCATGAAAATGAAGCCTCAAACCTTGTGTGAAAGCCGATAAGGACGCTTGCAACTCTATATTTAATGGGAATACAATGAAGAGTATCTTGCGCGCTGACGTGTCTTCACGTGCACTCCTTCCTCCTGCTCAAAAGACTGGACAAGCGTTGACACCTTGTATCTTGACACGGAGTAATTAATGTTCACGCTTGAATAGTTTTCTTGATCAAGTTAAAATGCAGTCCCTTCTCTTTATCTTTTTATTCTTGAGCATCTTCTCGCATGGAAAAATGAGCGCAGAGTGGGCGCTCGCTCACATAATCATCGCCCCCATAGGTCTCGCCCAACACATTAGTCCTACAAATAATAAAGCACAGTGTGTTGCCGATCAGTCAACGCTACAATAACATTGCGATCTTCACAAATGGCTAAAGAACACCAAACTTACATCCGACATTCTGTCTCCAGGGGACCTCTTCTCACCTGTAGCTAGTTTGGAATCTCTAAACATTCATTCGCGTTATTAGCTTCATAGCGGTAGATGAACACAATCAGATCTCATCGTGGAAGCTTACCTCTGAGAATCATCACCACGACGTCGATCACTCGGACTGTTGCTGCCAAGAACAAGCAGCACAAACAGAGCAATTAGCATTATTCCGTCTTCATCAAGTTCTTCGAAGCAGAAGCTAGTCAAACGGACCTTCGACGAGAATTCGAATGTGAGCGTGAGTTGCGGCGTGGACTGCAGTGGTTACCAAGAAGATTTTAGCAGAGCAGTCACCATCAAGAAATGGGGAACGTATCGAGCTCATTTGCACAACATACGATGGTGGCGCTTCTCGCATTTGATCTGGAGTCTTACGTCGCTGCTGAGCAAAGAGCACTGCGATCTCGCGTCCTTCAAAGGTTGTGCGATCCATTTGGTACTTGATCTCACGCGCATCTCGCGAGTCGTTAAACCTGAGAAAACAGAAACAGCACAAAGTATGAGCTACGTGGCATCGTT
Organism: Globisporangium spiculum; assembly: GCA_023335655.1. Taxonomy (NCBI): domain Eukaryota; phylum Oomycota; class Peronosporomycetes; order Pythiales; family Pythiaceae; genus Globisporangium; species Globisporangium spiculum. The sequence continues at coordinate 19,037 of JAADVO010000545.1, read as the reverse complement.
CACATACCCATATCAACAATGTTTTGCTGCACTTACTCGATGAACGCGAAGCCCCGCGGCTGGTTCGTCGAGTAATCTTTCGGCAGATACACGTCGCGAATGTCGCCCTCTCGTCTGGAGAACGCGCGTCGAAGTCGCTCGGGCGTCGTGTTGGGACTCAGATTGCGCACCAGTAGGCTCTGTGGCTGCGGTCTTCCCCCTCCACCTCCTCTATCACCACCGTACCGTCCTGGAGCTCCACCTCCGCCTCGGAAATCCCGTCCACGCGGTGATCGTGAGCGCGAGCGACGCGAGTCGTTGTTGCGCTCTCGACTGCGACTGCCGCGATTCCGGACATTACGGTCGCCACCGCCACCACCATCTCCTCCAGCAACACCACGATTTCTCTCTCGTGAGCGCGACGGTGAATACGAGCGACGTTTCTTGGGTCCGGACCGTGATCGCGATCGAGAGCGCTCGCGGCGGTTCGTGCTCTGGCTGCGACTGACGCTGCGACGGCGCGGCGAGGCAGAGCGGCCCATGCTGCGCGGAAGAAGATGATAAAGAGAGACGCACTTGCTTGCTGTAAGGGTGTGCGTGCGTGTGTGTTCGGCAGGCTGGCTGATAGACAGACTCTCAGTGAGCGAGAGAGCGGGAGGTGGCGAATGCGGAAATGGCGCTTTCCTGTTGTGCCAAGCGCAAGTGCGCGCATTGCGAGCGCGCCTCTTGAAGGTTCCATACAAACTTCAAGATCCAAACACCAAAAGGAAAGGAACGAACGCAAAAGGGAAACTCGCCTATGAAAGAGAATATTGCACTATGCTATGCATTTGAGGAGGTTAGGTAGTCTTCATCACTGGTGTACTGGAGTACAGCTCCAGCGTGGAGAGAACCTTCCATGGAGTACCAGTCGTAACGTGGAAAAAGTTAGCTATCCAACGAAGACTCCACTCGAATTTTTGTGCTTGCGAAATTCCAAGCAATGGGGGAACATGGTTGCGCACCAAGCTGGCCGCATCCAGATGCGTACCTCGTGACGCTCTTCCATCTGCCCAACCGCATCTTCTACTCGCACCTGGTGAACATCGATGTCCTGCGCCTCTAAACCACGATGTAGAGCGTGCTCCTGTACGCCTCGATGGAGCCCTGTTACTTGGTGATGTTGATGGTCATCTCGGAGTCCACTACCTAGCGTTCGTGCTGGAGAGCCAGGCGTGCGCGTCCAGTCCAAGCTCGTCTTCTGGTTCCTCTTCGTGCTGCAGTCAACGCTCGTGCACCTAGGTAAGGACAATTTGCCGAGAACTATCTCAAAGTTGTCAAAGTGTCACGTACCTATGCGGAACGAATTCTGTGATATCCTTCATAGACGCGGACTATTCCTTCAAGTTCGAGTGGCTACACGCGTCGCCTTGAATACATTCGCCAGCTTCAGCTTCATAAGCGAACACCACTTGGCTCGAGAGTGTATTCGAGAGCTTTATACAGAGGGAGAGAGAAGCTACAATGCCAAACTACAGTTGATTAGCGTCATCATCTACGAGCGTGGACGCTTGCGCTGTACAGGTGTGGGCGAGCCGAGCTCCACACAGCGCTCGTATGCAGCCCAGATCGAGTCAGCAATGACCGCGCGGAAGCCGTTCTTTTCGGCGCGGTACATGGCAGCGGCCGTGGTGCCTCCAGGTGACGTGATCTGGTTGCGCAGCACCACGGGGTGCACGTTCGACGCTTGCATGTACAGCGCCGAGCCGAGCATGGTCTGCTGCACAAGCTTGGTCGCGACCGCGCGCGAGAAGCCCATGTGCACGCCCGTGTCGATCATCGCCTCCGCGACGAGGAAAAAGTACGCTGTGGGTTAGAGCAAGACAGACGTGTGTAAGCATTAATGTTCTAATTGCATGATAGGCAAGACATTGCTAATCTTACCTGGTCCTGTTCCTGACAGCGCGGTCGCCATATCTAATGAGCTCTCATCGTCGACAAACACTTCAATGCCAAAAGCTCCGAGGATGCGCTTTGTCTAGTTCATCGACAACAGAACAGACCGTATGTGTTAGTTGGGCAGTAAGGTGTTCAATGAGAGATCAACTAAAGCGTCGTATCACTTACCAGTTCGTGCTGGTCTTCCGTGACCTCAGACGACTGCGACCAGACCGTCATGCCTTCTCCGATCATCGCAGGCGTGTTAGGCATCGTGCGGATGATGCGCGCTTCGTCGCCAAGAACGCCTTGCATGGCTGTGTCGTGTGCACGTACAAGATCAGTATACATATGCGGCATAGTGACACAATATGTAGAGAGAACATGCTCGTACCGTCGATGGTGGCGCCGGCGACAACGGAGATCACGAGCGCGTCCGGCTTCATCACATCCTGGAAGCTCTCCATCACCTACATTTCCATAGAGCGATAGACCATGCATTGTCAGATATACAACAAAGACGACTCGTAATGTCAGCGTCAGCATCAGAACACTTACATCATGGAGCACTTGTGGCTTGACCGCCATGATGATCACGTCGGCGTCCTTCACCGCCGAGACGTTGCGATCGCTCGTCGCGATGCTCTTGCCCTGATACTTCTTGCGAATGTCTAGACAACGAGTACAATCAGCTATAGATACAGCGCACAAAAGATAAGATATTAACACATAAGCACATGCATGCATACCTGGGTTTGGGTCCGACACAATGAGCTTCTCTCTCGGTAGCAGCTCTTCCGAGAGCACACCCGTGATGATCGCCTCAGCCATGTTGCCACCTCCGATCACGGCGATACGGCTGACGTTGAGCTCTTGCTTTTCTGCGGTCACGTCACTGTCGCTCACCCGCTTCTGGCGCGAGTACGACGACGCGAAGCGCTCGCGCGCAGAGGACGCAAAGTGCGCTACATTGCCACCGGTGCTCAGCAGTGGAGACGCCTGTGCGCAGGCGGCAGAAGCGGTATAAGCGGCGCTGAAGCGAAGAGGCGACGCAGCGTATGCAACTGATGGCGCCGTTCTGTGGCCGGCGACTCGAACCGCGACGCGCTGGAGCGTGGACGATGATCGCGCTTGGTGTAACATCGATATCGCTTTGTGTGGTCGTGCTGGTGTCGGTGCAATGCGGACGGTAAAATCTGAAATGACGAGCAAAAAGGCACTTGCGAGTGTATCTTTGGCTGAATTTAAAACTGTACAAATATATACCCCTATTTATTAGATTGGCTTACTGAATAAATGCTGATAATTTATATTTCATAAATGAATACCCTCCGTATACCGATGGGATATGACTCTTGCGATGCGCTGCCGTTTGTGAGCGGCAAGAAAGTTTGCGCAACGCAAGTATTTTTTAGGAAGGCAAACATGCGACAGGTGCGTGTGTGATAAAGCGCAAGGTGACGCCCGTATGTTTCTGTCTGGATGAAGTTGCCAAGACAGACGACGACTTAATGGCTTCCTGTGCGCGTGTCGCCGTCCCACCCCCATGTGCTTGTACATGTCCGTGTCTGCAGCTGGAGATCGTGCCGACGTTCGTGACGCAGCTCGAAGGGAAGATCCTCCCGAACGCGCACGCGATCGGAGACGTGGACGGCGACGACGCGACCGAGCTCATCTTCGGCTCCATCACGGGCGACATCGCGATCTACAAGGTGTGCTATTTGATACTCGTGTGCATCCGTAGCAGCCTCTGCTTGCATTTGTGTGCGTCCGAGCATTAATACTTGCTCTCTCTGTCTATTGTGGCGCAGATCAAGGCGGATCGGTTCGTGAAATGGCGGAGCTGCACTGTGGACGGCTCCGTGACCTCCATCTGCATCGACACGTCCTCAGCGAACGATGTGAATAAATTATCACCTCCGCTAGCTCATTTATTGAGCTCCAAAGATCTAATGATGTTGGCATTTGTGTGTGTGTGTGTGTGTGTGCAGGCGCGGGTCTTCGTGGCGACTGCGGAAGGATCGTGCTTTGTGGTGACCGAGAGCGGCGATGAATTCCGCGTGTCCTCAGAATTTGTACGTCATGCTTTATAGGACTACGCTGAGTGTGAAGCACCTCCCTATTGATCTGACGTGTCCTAAATGGCTTGTTTTGTGTCTACAGCGCGTGTCGCTCAATGTGTGCGACCTGGCGGTGCTGGATGGCGACCTCGTGGTCGGTACACGCGACGGAGGGCTTTACATCTATCGCGCCGACTCGAATGCGGTCTGTTGTTGATATCATGTATCATATAGCCTCTTAGCACCACTGGGTATGTCTTGTATTGACACACTTTGGGTTATGTGTCGTTAATAACAGCTCGGCGGGTACAAGCAGCTCGAGAAGTTTGAGATCAAGCGCGAGATCGAGTCTTTCCAGTTGCTTAACGCGGATGGTAACAGTAGCAGCAGTCAACTGGTGGTACGCTGCATCTCGGGCGAGTTCTTCCAGGTGGCCACACTGGGCTCTGAGGAGCAGAAGAAGCGCACCGTGCTGTCCTGGAAAGAGCACCTCCCCGCTGCGGGCTTTGACGACGAAGTCACGTACATCGTGGAAGGCGTTCAGAGCTCCAGCGAAGGAGGCGAAGCTGAGCGGAGTGTTGCGGTGGCGTCCTTATCTGGGAGGATCGCGGTGTTTAGTGCGGCGCATGAGAAGCAGTGGAGCACAAAGGTGAGTCGAGTGGATTGGTGACATGTTTGTGGCTATTGTGCTGTATCCCTGTGGAGATGTTCTCACCAAGTATTCAACTCTGTTGTTGTTATGTATGGTTAATAGCTTTCGGAGGCCGTCATCGCGCTGGACAAACTGAGTATTGCGCCTCCATCGTCAGGACAAGCTCGTGATGTGGTACTGTGTATTTGTTTCGACTAACATTGTTGGGAGCCGTGCGCGTCCACCAATCCAATCCTAACTAACTAACTGACTGGTAACTTGTGGCTATTCTACAGCTTGTCGCGTGCACGTGGAGCGGACGCATCTTCGTTGTGAAGAATCCGGATTCGGTGGTCCACTTTCGCATTTTGTACCCCGCGTCGTACCTGTTCTGTGGTGAGTGACACAAAGTCTCTTGTGCTCATATTGACGTGATCCCATATCTAACACTGGTTCTCTTCTTTCAGCGGACGTGTTTGAGAACGCGGACAAGTGGGAGCGCTTTCTGGTAGCGATCAGCACGTCGGGCGTGATTTTCGTGTTTCGAGGGCTCGAAGACACGCTCTCTCGCGCGCTCTCGAGGTCATCGCTGGTGAGTAAATTGGGTTCTTCTTGATGCGCGTAGCTGCTGGGCTGGTATAACCTGCTGACAATCACAGCACCCTTCCTTTCATTTTGATATATCCATCAATTAGGCTGACACGATCCGCCAAAGCGAGCTCTTCGCTCAGATCGACAGCGCAGAGAAACGACAGGAGGTCATGGCGAGACTGATCCAGAACAAGAGTGTGCAAGCAGATGGTTCACCTCTATTAGCAGACTTGTTAGCATCCAAGGCAAAGAAGGAGGACGGCGAGGATAACTGTACAACCGTCGACGACATTGTCCGATTGGCTGTCTCCACGGCATCTATCTAGGTTTGTCTGAAAAGTGAGTCAGCCACCAAAGTGCACCATCACGAAGATAATTTTTTTGAGAGAGAGCTAGCCGCTAATATAATACTTTTTGCACGTACCCTCTTGCTGTCGTCTTACCAATTCTGCATTTGGTACGCGAAGTCAACCAGTGCTGGCACAGTCTCTGGGCTTCGTCGCAGTAACTCCTGCGAGAACTCGGCGACGTAGTTGAGGTGGAACCCGATTTCGTTCGACTTGTTCGCGTTCATCTTCCACGACTGGTCGAACGCGCGGAACGCGATGCTGAAGAGCTCAAAGAACGCGATCGGGTCTTCAAATAGTCTCCAGAAAGGACGCTCCGAGCCCAGACACCCGCCATCTTTCAATTGCAGCAGATCGGCGACGAGGAATGCCACTTGCGCGCCAATGAGAGCGTATGGATACGACTCTGGATTCGCCACCGACTGGTCGTTGAGCATTGGCAGCGCCACGTTTCGATGCACCTCGTGGAAAAACACGAGACAGTGCAGCGGGAGTACAAACTGGAGCTCACGGATCGGGTCGCTGTAATTGAAGCCAAGACGATCCCACCCGCCGCCGCGCAGAGTGAACGGCTGCGAGTCGAAGCACGTGATCCAGAGACGGTTGAGAAAGTCGACGTGGTCGCGGTTGCTCTCGTGCAGTGGCGCTTTCATCGCGCCAACGAGCTTTGCCAGCTGTGCGAGCGCTGCAGCTGTCGGCGGCGCATTACCTGAAGATCCAGAAGAGCCACCCCCGGAGACAACCTTTTCCCACATCTTGGCCGACTGTTTCTGGATTGATTGCGCCATCATCGATTGCTTCATCTTGGACGCGAGCGCCTTCTTGACACCCGAGAGCACGCTCGACACGTCCTGCTGTTGATGGTGCTGTTGCTGCTGCGGATGTTGCTGCTGGCTGCTATACCCGCCGCCTTCGTTCGAGCGGTTCTTGTGCGGCTGCTGCGAGCGAAAGTACGCGTCAAACTGTCGATCTTCCGGGACGTCCACTTGGTCTGCGTGGAGATGCACCTTCTCCACCGCGCTGCTGCTGCTGCTTAAAGCCGCTGGCTCGTGCGAAAGCTGCAACACCTTGACGCGGATCTCGGCGTGCGGACTCTTCATCACGGGCAGTACGTGATTGGGCTCGCTCAGGTCGAGCCAGCAGTACGACGGCTTGCCGTTCGGCGCCGGCAGCGGATGTTGAAGTCGGAAATGGTACTGGCCCTCGAACGGGAACTTGCGGCGCAGCTCATCCAGTGTGGGCTCGCTCGAGAGCAGCAGCGAGGACATGTGGTGCTCGAGAGAGGATGACGCGGCGTCGTCCTCCACCATTGTGGTTTGGAAGAAGTAGCGGCAGAGCACGCCGCCGTCATGCATGGAGCGCACCATCTTCGCTTCACGTTCCTATTGTAATTGTGACTGAGCTGAGTGAGTGCATGCGAGGGGGTGGTGTTTCACATGGAGTATCATATGTTTTCTATAAAGTACGAAAAATATTGTGCGCTATGATTGGATGATATTTAGTGGGAACATATGGGATTGGTTGAAAATAGGCATCTTGGAAAGAACCAACCCAACTGAAACAAAGCGTGCGTGACGTGAGTGTGGAGAATGCGGCATCAAGAGTACCATGGAAGACGAATGGGACGACGAGCTGCTCTCCAAGATCGACGACCTCGAGTCGCTGCATCTGCAGGCGGCGGCCGAGCGCCAGGTCGCTCAACAGCAGCAGCAGGACTTTCACACAGTCGGACCGCCAGCAGCAGCAGAAGCCCAGTGGACGTGCAAGTCGTGCACGTTGCTGAATACGGCGTCGCGTGTGACCTGTCTTGTCTGCAGCACCCCGAGAGGACAAGCCTTCCATACTGCATCTGTAGCGATACCTGGAGCGTTCAATGGAAATGGAGCTAGTGCTGCTGGCGCCGATAGTAACAGAGGCGGTGGGCAGACTAGCGTGTCGTTCTCAGCGTCGCAGGCAGCAGCGAAGAGGACGGTGCAGGCGACGCTGCCTTTCGCGCCGCCAGTGCATCGATCAGTGGAGAATCCCGCTCCTGCTGCGGCTCCTCGCCCTCAGCCGGTGCCAGCGCCGCCAACGACAAGCCCTTACTGGTCACAGCCGCAGCAGTCCAGCCATCGACAGCAGCCAAGACTAGCGTTCCCTGTCGCTAACAGATCGCCTCCACAACCACAGCGTCAACTTCCGCACAATCCAGCGAGAGAAGCAGTCACTGCCGCAATTGATGGCGATGGAGACGATTTCGACGATCCAGACGCTGTGAATGCCGTCGCGTGGCCCATCGCGTACGCGACGCTGCAACGTCGGCCCGGAGAAGACAACGACGCCAAGACGCGATACCTGGACATTCTCAACCGCTCGAACTTCCCCGAGGTGGACTACGAGGCCGCACAGCAGTTCGTGTATCCGACCAACTACCCGATTCGCGAGTACCAGCTCACGATCACCGAGAAGGCGCTCTACCACAACACGATGGTGTCTCTGCCCACGGGGCTGGGCAAGACGCTCATCGCGTCGGTGGTCATGTACAACTTCTACCGGTGGTTCCCGCAGGGCAAGATTGTGTTCATGGCGCCGACCAAGCCGCTTGTGGCGCAGCAGATCAAGGCGTGCCACGAGGTCATGGGCATCCCGCTCACGGACACCGCAGAGCTGCAGGGGAACGTGCCGCCTTCCACGCGTAAAGTGCTCTGGAAGGAGAAGCGCGTGTTCTTCTGCACGCCACAGAGCATGCAGAATGATCTGCGGCACGGCATCTGCGAGGCCGAGCGGTTCGTGTGCCTCGTGATCGATGAGGCACATCGTGCGACGGGCAACTACGCGTACTGTTGCGTGATCCAGGAGATCGAGAAGAAGACACAGTTCTTCCGCGTGCTCGCACTCTCGGCGACCCCCGGCGCGAAGTTTGAGATTATCCAGGACGTGATCAAGAACCTGCGCATCTCGCATATTGAAAGCCGCTCAGCAGATGATGCAGACGTGAAGAAGTACACGCATGCGCGACAGGAAGAGGTGATCAAGTGCACATTGTCGTCGCAGATCACGGAAGTCAAGGATATCTTCCTCAAGGTCTTCCAGCGGATTGTGCACCGCCTTGTGAGCGGCAACATCATCCAGCACTGCGACCCAGAGAAGCTCAGTAGGTGGTACGTGCTGCAGATGCGCGAGAAATTCCGCCAGAGTCCCAGCTACCAAGCAAATCGCGCAGCGGAGAGCGATCTGGCGCTTCTCGTGAGCTTGTTGCATGCAAAGGACCTGCTGACAGTGCATGGTCTCAGCAGCTTCCAGGAATACGTGAGTGGGTGGATCGAGGAGCGCGAAACTGGCGCGAGGCTGTCGTGGTCGAAGAAAGAGATGCTACAATCTGCCGAGTTCCACAGTCTAGTGCTGAGTTTGAATGCCTTGGGGACGAGTTACTCTAGCAAGTCGTCGAATGGGAAGTCGTCATCGAGCCACCCAAAGTTGCTGAAGCTCCGTGAAGTTCTCCACGAGCATTTTCAGCGCCACTCGACTGGGAACTCCAGCACACGAGCGATTGTGTTCACGCAGTATCGAACAAGCGTGACTGAGATTGTCGGACTACTGGAGCAGATGGCGCCGTTGCTGAAAGTACAAGCTTTTGTTGGCCAGGGGGCATCGGGAAAAGCGAAAGAGAGCAAGGGTCAGTCTCAGAAACAGCAGCAAGAGATCGTGAAGAAGTTCCGCAATGGCGAGTTCAATGTGCTGGTTGCGACGTGCATCGCAGAGGAAGGCTTGGACATTGGTGAAGTGGACCTGATCGTGTCGTTCGATGCGCTCACGTCGCCTGTGCGAATGATCCAGCGCATGGGGAGAACAGGACGCAAGCGCGTGGGAAAAGTGATTATCCTGGTCACTGAGGGCGACGAAGAGAAGAAACTCGCGCGAAGTGTAGCATCCGCGAAGACTGTCAGTCGCGCAATGACGACGTTCAAGAGCAAGTTCATCTACTCGAAGTGTCCGCGGATGATCCCGAACGGGATTCAGCCAGAGCTCAGTAAACTGGAGATGGTGATCCCCGAGTTCCATGCGTCGCAGGTTGGAGGCAAACAGCGGACGCCGGGACAGGTGACTCGGCAGCGACAGCTCGAAAGTAGCGAAGAGAGTGCGAAAAGACGATGGCAGCTGAACGAGATCGAGAAGTCTATCGGATCTGCCAGGTACTTTCCTTCAGACTTTCGCTTTCGACCACGGAATCCAATCTTCCCAGTTGCCGCGAGACCTCGACACTTGCTGCAAAAGCGAATAGTGAGTGTGCGAGGCAGGGAGAGAGTGGAGTCCGATACTTTCCAAGTTGGTCACTCGACGCGATCTGTTGTGCTGCGGAACCTCGTGCGAACCATCTATGGGGTCGTGGAGAGCGATGAAGAGATTATGGAGCTCGTCGACGATGCGAGCCAGTCCTCAGATGATTCTCCGCCACGAGTTGTCGTTCCAGCTTCAGGTGTGCGAGGAGCCGCGCGGCAGAGTCTCGATAGTGAGCAAACGCAGAACGAGTACCATCGTGCGAACGATTTTTCATTTTCAATGACGGAAGAAGTTCCTGCGACTGGGAAGACCGGGAATGAAACGTTCGGCTCCCAAGACACCCACTTCAGCCCTGGGTGGACGGACGCAGTATCACCTTTGAAAACAAATGCTAAATTGACCGGCACGCCAAACAACAAGCAATTGACTCCCGTGCGAGCAGTAGCAGTAAGAGCAACGACGGTAGCAGCAGCAGGAGTAATAGTGACTGCAGTACCATCAACAACGCCAGCAACAGCCGCAGTGGTAGTGCCAACCATCCGCGAGGATGCCGTTGTTCCAGCTTGGAAAGAGGCGAATTCTAAACCAAAGCCAGCTGTCGAGAGCTCGCCTGTCAGAGGACGAGCGCAGAGGGCTCTGTCGTCTCCGCCGATGAAATTGGGTAAAAAGGAACGTGGGAAGCGAAATGCAGTGGAACAGGCGAGCAAGGACAGCGCTACAAGTGCTCCCGCAAAGGAGTTTGAGCGAGGTGAGCTGCTGCTCCAGCGATTGAAGGATCTCGTTGCTGAGTCACAAGCTGCTGAGTCACAAGCTGCTGAGTCCGACTTGCTGTGTTCTCCGGAGCCAGACGCTCGCCATTCTACACAGGAGTCTGGGAGTCAATCCACGAAAGCGCCTCCAGCGCTTCCGATCTTTCCTCGTATTACTCGAATCACGCGACGACTGGACTTTGAGGCAATCGGAGTGAACTACAAAGTGTCAAGTTCGAAAGACAACTGCATTCCGGAGCCTCCGTTTGCTGAATTTCCTGTCGTACCGAGATTCCCGTCTCCGGAATTATCTCCTCAGGAGGAACCAATGTTCGCGCTGCTACCAGAACTATCAAACGTCGGCAATGGACATGACGACGATGGATTTGTTGTGAGCAATAAGCCCGAACCGAAAGCGCCAGAGCCCCCATCCATCGATTCCCTTGTCGTTCCAAGATCGCCGTCTCCGGAATTGTCTTCAAAAGAGGTGCCAGTGTTCACTTTATTGACAGAGCAGCCCATCGACAATGGACATGACAATGTCATAGTGATTGAAGAACCGGAGCCAAAAGAGCTGAGCAAGCCGAGGAGATCTCTGGCTCTCAAGAAGACTGTTCACTACTTGGATGAAGACGAAGATGAAGACGACCTACCGCTTGCTCGAGTTGTCCAGAAGCGATCTGCGCTGACAGCACATGCGAATTCCGTGCCGACTGCTTCTCCGCCTTTGAATGCTGTTTTTGCTCTGCCAGCGCCTTCGAAACCTGCTCCGATTGTTCTTGAGATCGATGATTTCGACGATTTGAATGAAGCGCCAGCGCCAACGAGCAAGAAACCCACGAACGTGGCGACTAAAGAGAAAGCCACCCCTGCAGCTCTGAACAGGAGAGAAACCTCGTCTCAAAGAAAGAACTCTGACACCACCGAGCACCTGGGAACGCAGAGCGACTGCTGTTCCGTTTGCACGGAAGTCGAATCGTACGAAGACGATCCGATCGTGTACTGCGACGGTTGCGACCTCGGAGTGCACCAGTTCTGCTACGGGGTTGCATCGCTGCCCAGTGGCAATTGGTTTTGCGACAGCTGTGTTGTGATAAAAGCTCAGAGCGAAGCGTTTGGTGGCAGCGCTGTCCAATCAACAGCAGCAGCATCTCCAAGCTGCCATTTGTGCCCACTTCGTGGTGGCGCTCTCAAGAGGACGCTCTGTGGACGCTGGGCTCACGTACAGTGCTTCATGTGGCTCCCAGAGCTCCAATTGGTGCAAGACCGAGATGTACTGACTCTCGGATCGCTCAAGAACCTCGATCCAGATCGCAACACTTTGGACTGCAGTCTGTGCCACTCGCGCAAGGGGCAAGGCATCATTCAGTGCGCGCACAAGCGCTGCATGCACGCATTCCACGTCAGCTGTGCGTCTTTTGCTCAGTACAAACTGCTACAGGAAGAGCAAGACGATGGCGGAGAGACGTTGTTTCTGGCGTATTGCCCATTGCATGGCCGGAAGAGAAGCGTTGTGGGGGTGAACCAAAATCAGCAAACGAAAGCCCAAGCGAAGACTCAACAGGGAACCCCCGTGAAGGCACTAGTAGTGAATCCGCAGAGAAATTTTGCGTCTCCGAGCGCCTTGCTCTTCTCGCCTGGAGACCAAGACTCTGCAAAGAAGTTCCGCAAATTCCGTCGCTTGAAACGCAAATACGAAGCTTCTCAGTCACAGAGTGCGACGACTGCATTGGCAGCCACTCTGGCGACGGCGACAGGTGACAGACGATCGTCATGGGGGAAGCGGATCAAGCGGTCGCAGCAGTACAGCGAGGGAAAGAGGAAGCAAGCGACGGCGATGGCACGAATGTTCATTGAAGACGATGTGGAGGTGCACGGAGAAGATGAGGATGACGATGATGAAGACATGGATGACGATGAAGCAAATGAGCTCGAAGATTCGTTCATTAACGACTCGTCGCAGCTGATCTACTCTCCTACCTCGCAGCCAGACTCTGCGAGTAAAGAGGATAGGAAAAAGAAGCGCAAGCGCTCGTCGCCAGGCGATATGCGCGCGATTTACGCGCAGTCGCTTCTTGAATCGCAGGACATCATGCCTGTGTTCATGCGTCGTGGTCAGAAGGACTTTGGCGCGTTGCCTCACAACGGCATCATCAACGCGTGCTTGCAGGAGATGAGGGACCCTCCACCTTCGCATTTCTTTGCGTCCTCGCAATCGTCGTCGTCATTGTTTTCATCGCAGTCTGTGAGATTAAGAGATGAGAACGGGGCACAAGAGTCGCCGCTTTCAATGATGTCTCCTGTTGGTCTACTCGGCTCTGTCAGCAGCACGCGAACGCCCACACCATCAACTAGCGCTAGGAAACAACAGCAAGGTTTTGGTCGGAGCGTTGGAGGGATCGAATCGAAGCAACTGCAGTATACTTTTGACGACGATGACGACGACGACTTTGAGAGCGTCACAGTCGAGCAGCCAAATTTCAGTCTTCTGCCTACTATTCAAGAAATGCCTGTAGCAAGCCTTGCTAACCCATTGGTATCGGTGCTACAGCAACCTCCTTCAGCACCACGACGTGAATCTGAACCAAGGAAGCAAGAAGAAGGGGAGAAGAAACCCGATTTCGATGAAGATCGCTCGCTGCAGGAGCGCATTGAAGCGAACCGAAGGAAAGCGCTCGAGAAACTTCGAGAGCGGCAGTTGAAGATGGCGCAGGCTCAATCAAACTCAGCGAACGGGATTAGCGTTGGCGCGACTCGACCAAACCATCAGCTGCAGATATCCGCTGCTTTGGGAAATGGGCAGCCGACCTTGAGCACGAACCATCCTTCACCACCACCCCAGACACCATTAAGAAACGTTGGAAATTGGTCGACAAGAGTACTCGCAGCTGGGGCAGTGGCTTCTTCCCAAGATAACGCGGTGCCGGAACCTCCGTCATTCAGTCTCTTTCCATCAGTTTCCTCTTTTCCCAAACCTGAACCAATCGCAGAATTGAGAGCCATGATCGACCTGACTGAAGACATCAGTGAGCAGCAGCAGCAGCGTGTCGAACAGCCAGTGCACCGCACGCCAGAGGTTGTGGTCCACGTCAACTCGGCATTTTCGCAAACGCAGATGTTCCCGACTCTGATCGCCAACCGTTCATTGAATTGTGCTGTGGAGATCGAGGACTCGTTGGAAGCAGATGTGCTTGTGAGCGCTCGACTGGCAGTGATCGTGATGCCGTTCCAGGAGTTTGCGGCTTTCGAGCGACAGCAGCGTTCTGGGAACGATTTCGTCTGGACAAATCATCCGCGAGTGGAAACGTGTGCCAGCATCTTCAAGAAAGTGATGATTGCGATTCAAGTTGACGCCGGCGGCAAAGACGCAGCTGCGCTGAACAACAACGCGAATCTCCAGCGCATTCTCCGCCAAAACAACAGCAGCAACTCGAATGTGGACATTGTCATCCGAGCGAATGATGAACAACTCTGCCGCCACTTGTTCGACACGGCCAAGTACGTTACGCTCTCTCCCTATCTATCTCTTTTTTTCTCTCAAACCTGTCGTTGTTGTTGCCCTCATTCTAATGAGGTTGTGACTGAATGTGCGTGTATGTTTTCCCCACAGACAAGAAAAAGATGCAGGCTTCAGCGTGTTGCTTCCATCAGCTGTTCCCAGGTCTAGTAATGCTCCAGCGAGCGCTGTCCAGGGCGTTGATCCAAAGTTCCTGCTCCGGTTCACGTACTTTCGATCGATCCCGTGTCTGTCGCTCGGGAGTGCGCTGTCTCTGAGCTTCCGCTTCCAGAACTTCACAGTCGAGCAGATGCCCGTGAGGAAGTTCAACCAGATGCACTGGAAGCGCATGCTGCCATGGATCTCGGAGGTGACCGCAAAGCAAATTCAAGATCATGTTCTCGCGAATGCGACGTAAAGCTGGTCACAAAATGTTGCCTACGGATTGAATAGCTGCGGGTAAACAGAGAGATCTACGTGCTCTATGCTGCTGTTTGTCTGCCTCCTCACTGTTTGAAGGACGAGATGACACGAATGGCGTCGTCGAGCGTCTTGTCGTCCTTGCAGTACGCGAGGCGCACGACACCCGGCGCCAGTTGGTGCTCTGGACGCGAGAAGAATGGCGACGTCGGGATCACAGCCAACTTGTGCTCCTTGCAAAGCTTGTACGCGAACTGGTAGTCCGGATATTGCTGAAGAAGTCACGGACACAAACAATGAGCGAACCTTGTGGTTAGTATCGGTGTACGCTCGCTTTCGAGCTTTCTTCTTCAGCACTACTTACCGGCTTCGACAGCTCAGGAGTGATCTCAATCCCAGCAAACTCTTGGAAAATGGGCAGGTGCGAGACGTTGCAGCAGACAAAGTAGCCGCCTTCCGGGACAATCGGTCGCCAGTTGGCGTCGGTCAGCGCGTCCACGATGCGGTCTCGCTTCGCCTGCAGGTAGCAATCATTACACAAATTTAAGCGAACGTCAGCCAACCCAAACCAATAGAAACATAACTTATTGTAAAGCTGAACTGACCTCCAGAGTCGCCTTGAGCTCATCTAGGTAGCCGTTCGTCTGCGCCTGCTTGAAGCACGAGGCCATCGCGACTTCGAATGGCGTCGTGCCACAGAACGGCACTGTGCTGTGCGCCTTGGTGATCGCGCCCGTCAGGTGCGCCGGCGTCACCGCGTACCCCACGCGCCAGCCCGTGCAGGAGAACGTCTTGCCGGCGCTGAACAGCGAGATGGTGCGGTCAAACATGCCCGGGAACGAGCCGATGCGCTCATGCGCAAGCCTGTCGTACGCCATGAACTCGTACACTTCGTCCGAGAGGATGAGCACGTGCGGGTGCTTCTGCAGCACCTGCGCGATTTGCTCCAGCTCGTGCTTGGAGAACACCTTGCCCGTCGGGTTGTGCGGCGTGTTGAGCACGATCATCTTGGTGTTCTCCGTGATGAGCTGGTCGAGCTTGTCCAGGTCGATGCGAAAGTCACGCGACGAAAACGTTTCGCTCGTGTCGCTGCGCTGGAACTCGCGCATCTTCTCGGGCGAGAGCTCGAACGGGATGCCCACGGTCTTGATGCCCAGCAGCGTCGACACGGTCTTGTACGCGTCAAAGTACGGCTCGAAAGTCACCACCTCGTCACCCTATAGATTACAATAGATAGATACAGTTGAGATCAACGGATTCTCAGTACACACAGTGTAACTTCATAGCAAAGAGCTCCCTCTACTTACTGGTTCTAGGAGCGCTGCCATGATCGCCGCGATACCCTCCTGCGCGCCGTTGAACGTCACGATGTTAGTCATGGGGTCGAGATCACGCTTGAAGAGCGGCGAGTACATGTCTGCAAGCACGTTCACGTAGTCCAGCTGGCCGCCCGGACGCGTGTACTGGTTGTTGTTCGCGTTGATCGCGTCGATCGCAGCCTGCTTCACAAAGCTGAGCCACACATATATCAATCAGCTCAGCATCGCTATTATCATATCTATGCACACAGCATGCATGCGCCGTCAATAGTGTACTCCTCATAAATCCAAAGCTGCACATGCACATGCACCTCTGTACGTACTCTGGGGTGTGGAAGGACGGGAAACCCTGGCCGAGGTTCACGGCGCCGTGCTGCGCCGCCAACTGCGAGATCTCAGCGAACACGTTATTGCCGATGCCCGCCACGCGCGTGCTGATCGCTCGAGCACTGCCAGCAGTATTAGTAGCACAAGTAGCTCTACCAGCAGCAGCAGAGGCGTGGCTACTGCTGCTGCTGCTGGTGCGCAGGAGCGAGCGCATCGCGCCGCCAACGGAGGAGCTCTTCATCTCCGACTCAGCAGCTTAGTTGAACTTTGACACCAATAATGAGGGGAGCACGTGAAAACCTCTCTATGTGTATATTTACCGCTTTGGATGTTTGGTATGCAGGAGCGAGTTATGCACAGCGGGAAATTGTTTTGCCAAACAAAGGCATACAATTCTCAAGTTTAACTGAAATCAAAAGTGCGGTGAACCGAGTCTTTCGAGCAAAATCATAGTCGTGAGAGACACATTGCTTACAATCTCAACGAGGAAGAACTACTCAATCACGTCTCCTCTTCGATTCCCAGCCACACCGATGATTCAGTCTTGCCAGGGCTGAGATAGTGTGTGAAAACTGCATCCTGATCCTTGGGCATTCGGTATTATTGATATGCAGCGGTGCCGTCACCCAGATGGGGAGCCCCAAGCGGGAAACTAAACTTTTTGATGGGACGCAAAGTGGGTGATTTCCAATTCACCTCCCCAGGTACTCCCTCCCAAAACGACTGCCGTGCTGGAACAGGGCGCTCAGCAGCAAGAAAATACAAGTGGAAGCACGCGTGGCGAGCAATACTGGGACGGCACAGCAACATTTCCCTTAACGAGATAGAATAATTAAATTAGAGAGAGCACCTCTTGTTATGCGTCGCATATCGTGAAAATTGGTGCGATCATGGTACTCTCGTAGCGTAGCACGAGGAAGAGCACTTCCATGAGCCAGTGCTGCACGCCGCCCGTGACAAAGTTGCCGTAGACGCCCCCTGAGTGCAAAATGCACCCCGGAGAGGTCTGATGCATGCTCGTGGGCTCGAAGCGCAGGATCGTGAGCGAGCGCGACCAAGACTGCGGCTCGCCCACACTGCGATGCACGTCGTACGCGCCATCAAAGTTGCGGATGAAGAGCACAAAGTCGCGCTCGCGGCGGATGCGGCCGATCAGCTCCACGGAGCGGGAGATGCGGTTCGTCGTCGGGTTGCAAATCGCCCGGTACACGATGACCGCGTCGTTGCTCACGCGCTGCAGCAGTTGATTCTGCCAAAAAAATAACAAAACGTCAAATTTCATGAAAACAACATAGGTTGCACCAGGCAACATACAACTTACCGTGACATAAAGCGCCGGACTGAAGAAGCTCGCGTAGCTCTCGCTCGACATCTTCTCGAAGGTCTTGTTGAGCAGCTCCTCGGCCCACACGTGCGGGAAAAACTTGGAAAACGTGAACTTGACGGCTGAGTCCTCGATCTTGCGCCGGTCGCTCCAGCCGAACACACTGAAGCCTATGCTTCGGAACGCGGGATCCGACGCCTGCGAGTCGATCTCCTTCATCACGTGCTCCACCAGCTCACGCCACCTCGTGGGTGTGACAGGCTGGAAATTGCTCACCACGATCTTCTTCTCTTCCTGTCGAATATATTACACATGTGAAAGTGGTCGAATTAGTCCTCACACACAACAATAGGGTCGCCAAGCCATAGCCCCGAGCGCACATACCTCCAGAAGCAGCTTGAGTCGCTCGAGAGACGGCACTTCCGCCAAAGCGCCGATGAAAAGCTCGCGAAGTGACGCATTCTCCTGCTCCAAAGACTCCTTCTCACTCGTGAGTTGAAGGAGCTTGAACTGGGACTCGAGTCCTGCGGCTGCCTTCTTCACGCGCGCAATGCTTTCCTTCATAGAGTACGTAGAGCAGTCGTCCACCCGCAAGTAGCAAACACAGCACCACAATATGGTCAGTCTACTGTGCTCAAACACACTTCGGCAGATGACACACTTATAATAACACCACATTTCAGCGCAGCCAGAATCGCACCTTCTTGCGCTCCATGAAGCGGCGTTGCACCTCGCGGTGCTTGAACTTGCGCTCGTCCAGCGACGGCCGTCTCCGCGTCGCCTTGCGCTTCTTCCCAGCGTCTTTTTGCTCCTTCTGTCGCGGCATGAGCTGCGACTTCTCCGCGCTGTCAATCGTAGCGATGTCGTTGCTTCCCTGTGCTGCTGCCGTCTTCTTTCTGCTAGCCGCTGCGGCCTTTCGTCCTTTCGCATCGCTTCTCTGAGCCTCGTTGGCTGGCTGAGCGGCGCTACTCGTCGTCACAGGCACAACCGCAGCAGCGTCGAGCGGCTGGGAGAGCAGCAGACACTCGAAGATGCGCTGGTCTGTGTCGCTCCAGCGCTCCGGCAGCAGCTCAAAGTCGCTCACGTCGGCGCCGAGCTCTTCGTCCATCTGCGGCGTCTTCTTCTCCCTCGGTTCTTTTCTGCTTTTGTGTCCGCAGCTCTTTGACATGCATGAGTAAATACCCTATCTATCTGATTAAGTATATGTTCTGGATATCACCAAATAGAGAAAAGTAGTGCAGGTAGTTTACCTTATTGAGGGTTAACAATAGGACGAGACAATTGTAGTCAGAGTGCCGAAATAAACATCCAGGTCAACAGCAACAACAACAACGAACAGAACACACAACAGATAAAATAGCAAAGACTCGCCTCCAAATATTGCCGAGACGAGACATACGGCCAGTAAAGTGTACAGGGCTTCCTCCATCATGATTTATCGCATGTACCCAATGCACTCTCAACACTAATACGTCCCTTTACAGTGGGCGGGGGCAACGAGGACGCTTTTTTTACCCCTTGTTTTTTTTACATCAATCGAAGCGCCTTGATGAGATAAAACGATCAAAGGGGGTTTCACCAGATTTCATCGAGTGGTTTGGTCAGAAACAGCGTGCG
>JAADVO010000544.1:0-22301 GCA_023335655.1 Globisporangium spiculum | reverse complement strand
GTGAGGTGAACGTGGAGGTCATGACGCTAGTAATTCTTGTTTCTTGTTTCTTGGGGGTGGTCCTGGTGGTGATGATGCCGAGAAGGAAGATTGGTTTATGGTTGGAATGAATGCCATGTGAGGATCGCTTGTCGAGGAGGTGCAATGAATCAGACAGATAGAGACGCTGTCTCTGAGAGCCGCAAGAGCCATAAGCGTAGGTTCAACCGCCCGATCTGAAGTTGAAGGCAGTCAAGGAGCTGACATGTTCCTAGCAACAGGTGGTGGTTACTGTTGAGATGACGCTCAGCGCGACCGATCTCTGGATCAATCAGTACCGTCGCGTGCACACTGAGGAAGAGAGCGAGAGACAGACCATCAAGCGCATGCATCTATCTATGCATGTTCGAGAGCATTTTAGAAGTCGAGCATTCCAGTACCTTCAACCATGAGTGAGTGGAGCAGGAGACGCCAGAAGCTATGCATGTTCATTTGGTTAGAGCACCTAACGACAACAATTCACTTTTCCATTTCCCCCACATCTGCACAAGAGTGAACAATTACCATCCAATCTAAATTCACATGCTGCAGGCTTTCCTCAAGTAACAGGTGAGTACTTGAAATGATAGAGCTGGTATATAATACTAACCACACGCTTTGCAAGCTCACATCGCCCTTCAGCGTGTATAGCTAAATTCGCCTTGCACCTGATTTCAAACACACCAAGATGCTTGAAATGGCTTCAGCACCAAATCGATCAATGTTGCGGTGGCGTACGCTCGGCTTTACGAACGGGGTAGCGACTGTTTCAGCATGCGCAACACCAGTATACGCTTTCCATGTTGACGATAAGCTTCACCAACACCAGTATTCAACACTAAACGCTCTCCCCAAGCCCAGATGTAAACCTGACACCCATGTGCACTTCGTCTACTGCGTACATAAAGTACTGCAGTGAAAATGTGACATCTACAGTTCCCTTTCTTTTATTTCCGCATAGCTATATACTGTATACTGTCGGTGGAATAACCGGCATTTCATTTCAGAAGGCTGCAAAAAATTGAAAAAACGAAAAAAATTATTGTAAAAATAAAATACTTTTTTACACAAAAAATGATGCTGAATTTACAATGTTTGCATGCACAGTATGAATATGACGGATGTGAGAGCGCGGTGTTGTAACGCACTGCTTCTCTTGCTTGTCCAGTGGAAGACACTGCTGCGCTTGACGATCCGAAAGTCAAGACGCCGTCATTCGCCATCAAGGACGATGAGAGCCAAAAACTTTTTGTGACCCCGAAAGAGTCTGCGCGAGCGGGTAGGTAGGCTGCTGGGTTGGGTATGTGTTAGGTGGATTTGCTGTTGCTATTGCCTCCGGTAGCAGCGCTGCTCTCTGCGAGCTTATTATGCAATCGCAAACGGTTCTCCAGCTGCTTGATCTTCTTCTTGAGCGACGCGAATGTGAGCGTGACTTCCTGCTCGCGATCAAGCGTGATCATCTGGTAAAATGCCGAGTATTTTGGCAACATAGAAGTCAGCCGCGCGGATACATGGATGCATAGTCAAGTATCAGTGCTGAGCACGTTCTGATAGCAACGATGTGGAAGTCACTTACAATGTACACTTTGAGCGAGTTGCGCAAGAAGAAGAGCGCCAGTAGCAACATGCAGAGCAGCGTCCACGCCACAAAGTTGCTCTCGACCAACATCTGATACAGAAACGATATGATGTTGGTTTCCAGGATCGCCGCCACCATCGGCGCGTACCCGTTTACTGATCCAGTGAATGGTCCGCAAGCGTATTTTCCAGAGCAAACACAACTTGGGTATCCGCTTGTGCATTCTTGGCCGTCACCCAGCAAAACCGAGAAATATGCCGCCTGGTGCACATTACCAGACGTGGTAACAACGATGAACGAGCTAAACCGTGAGTACACACGATCGCATTCGACGCAACAAAATGAACCAGAAAATGGCATTTACCGATGCGTGCGTCTCGCTGATTGTGCAGGTTTCTGTCGCACTGTCGTAGGTATTTGCCGCACAGAGTGCGTCGTTAACGCTTTCCAGCTGTGAGTCTTGCAGCGCGCACTGCTTGGGAAGGTATCGATTCATCAGAAAGTAGTGCGTCCAGCCGAGAAAGATGAGGATCGTGCAGAAGTAGAACTTGATGAAGAAGTTTCCTGCGTCCTTGGCGCTCCAGGGGCTTGTCGGCTTCCGCTGAAAGTGCTGTGATACATGAAGCAGAGATAACCAAAAAGCGTCAGAAGTGCTCGCTGGTGGAAACGAGTGGCTTGTCGAAGACACAAACCATCCCAACAAACCATGAGGTACAGCTTGTCGAATTTGAAGTTGATGGCGTGGAGCCCGAGCGCCAATATCGCAGTCGTTGGAGCCAGCGGGATCGCCAGCAGCGCAATCGTGCACGAGTACAGCAACGCGACCATTTTCTGCGGCACCAAAAACTCAGATTTCGTCACTTGAGCTGTGGCATTAGCGAGAGGAGTTGGGTCAGAGGTTTTTGCTGATTCAGTGATAGCAGCTACAGTTTTTCTACTGGTGAGTGGATCTCCGTCTGGGTTTGCTTCGACTCGGGTGTGCGATCCTACGCTATCACCAATGCGCAGTTCACTGCGCTGATTTAGCGCCTCGGTCTGCTCCAGCAGTTGAGGGATCTCCACAGATGGCTCATCATCTTGCAAAGGCACAACGACAGCGCTGTTTGTCTTACTTTTGTTTCGATGCTCTTTGAACCGCTGCCATACAGACTTGAGTATCTTTATAGCGACGCCGACGAAGGGCGACACAACCCCCACGACCTTGCTAATCGTGAAATCTGTGATGACCAGCGCCAGCAATCCAGAGGCAACTTGTTCTGCTCGGCATTCGTACGTCTTCGGTTTGAACTTGAGCATGACGTTCTTCCGGACTTTTGATCCATCAATCATGACGACCTCAGCAACCTCCTGTGTGGATGTCAGCAAGTACGGGTTCAACAGCAACGCGTACGAGAACAACTGGATGAGCACATTCAGGATCTTTGCCAGATACAGTCGCGTGACCATGGCTTTGATGGAAAAGCCGACGTCGTCCCATTTCTCAAGTCTTGTGAGCAGCGAAATGATCGTCGGGAGAATCGAATTGATGACGGTAACCACAGCAGGGACCAACGTGCTCACGTACGGGGCGAGAAAATCAGCGTTCGTCGCGATCTCCTCCTGAATCTGCGATGACTGCGTCGTCAAAAGGATGATCAAGTACCAGCAGGATGCCTGGATCACAACGTAGATCAAGAACGCGACAACGCGGCGCGCATACAGCCGGTATCTCTCTTTCCTACTCGCACGCACTCCAAAATGGGTTCGTTAGAGTGGTCCCAGTCAATGGACCATCGTCAAGTATGGTAAGCATACCGCGTTCGCTTTTTCAACGTCTCGTTGAGCTTCTCTTGCTCGATCGTGAGCTTGACCTGCTCCGCGATAGATTTCTTCAAGTCACCGACTTCCTATGTTGATATAGCGTAATTTCAATGGTGGTGAAGCCTTGAAAAGGACCATGTTCGGTCGTGAGATTGCAGTATTCAAAGGCTCACCTCGATAGTCGTGAGTGAGAAATCCCAGGCGTTGAGGATGATCTTGCTGTACTTTGGCTGCGAATCATACAACACACTCGACACGATCAGGTATGGATGCATTCGCGATGGTTCAATGCTGAACTGGCACAAAATTTACTTTGTTGTCTCCTCCTTCGACAGCCTCAATCGCTTTCGACATCTGGTCCTCAGCGATCCACTTTCGAAGTGTGAAGAGCAACAGGAACACTTCCATGAGCATCATGATGCCCTACCAGAAAAAAGGCAAGAGACAATGACCAGGTTAGCTTAAGTGAGTACGTCAATCTCCTGATGCATTCTCTTCAGCAAATTACGCACTGAGTAGATGAGTGCTTCGTCCGGAGAATAGCCTGAGATCAGCAGGAACCGTGGCGCCACACCAGAGAAGCTCAGCCAATCCGGTCCTTGCTGCACATTGCGAATATCATATCAAAGAAGAGATTGTCAGTACCAGCCAAGCAGAGTACGATCCAGCCTAAAGCTTGTACCTGACTCATCATGAACAACACATGAAGCACGAGGAACACAAAACACGGAATCGAGATCGCGATGAAGCTCATGATGATCCACCGGAAGAACTTGAAGTACGACGCGACCGAGTACCCGAAGCGAGCCTCGATCTGGCGCACATCCGTCGCGAAAGGGTACAGTTTGCGTCGCAGAAAGAGCCGAAACTTCTTCCACGTGACTCGGAATTGACCTCCTGACGTCGCTGAAAGTCCCATGTCATTCATGCCATTTGCATCCAGCTGCTCTTGCGCTTCGGCGGCACCTTTGAGGAGCTGCATCTTTATCTCGCTCTGCTTCTGCAGCTCGAGCTCTTTCAGCCTCGAATTGCGCGCTGCGCCGTTCAGTTTCACCTGTCCGATTCCACTACCACCAGCCCCTCCATTGCTATTCGCACCTCGAAACCTCAGTAACATTTCTTTCTCTTCTTCCCAGTCCTCTTGCGCGGTGAGGAGCTCTTGCTGCGAATTCTGGAGATCGCTCTGCAGCTTTGTGATCGTCTCGCGCGCCTGCAGCTGCATTTTCTGCAACACCTCGATCTGCTTGTTGCGATGCTGCAGCTGCTTCTCGTACAAGAGCAGCTTTTTGGCGACCAGCGACTGCTTGTACTGCAGCTGGTGGCTCACAAAGCCCTCGACCTCGACCTCGTTGCTGCTATTGTCTTGCTCTCCACCATTACGCTCGATGTCGCCGTCACTATCATCGTCATCAAAGCTCCAATTCACATCGCCGCTGGCATTATCGCTATCGCCCAGCCTCGCGACTGAAGCCTCAAGCTTTCTGAGCTGTTCAGTGACGGATTTTTCGATCTTTTCGATGTCAGGCAGGGAGTTCCTACGAAGCGAGGGTCATGTCCACGAAGTTACTCAAAAGGTCCGGGAGACAAAGGAGAACCGAGAACATCTGAGAGGGGGATACCTCATGCTGGTGAACCCAGCGACACTCTCGCCGCCGCTGTCATCGTCATCGCCATCTTCGTTGTCGTCGGTAGGGACGTGGGCTGAGCTGCGCAGTGGTCTACGCATTGGCGGTTGCTGCATTATCAGCTTCGTTCAGTGATGATGGCCAAGACGTCCTTTCGGGATCCATCAACCGCGTTATTTGCTTTTTATTGCTTTTTGTAGCGTTATTAGTCAGCAGATATATGATTAGACAAATAAGTTGGATTACTTATGTATATGTAGGTCCTCTTGAAAATACTCGGGAGTTGCCAAATCTGTGCGCTACACTTGATTTATCTATGAAGCTGTCCATTTACTGTAAATACAGAGGATTTGGAGCATTCTTCGTTTGCATATCACACTAAATAGATAGGATCATAGATAGATCAAGTATACTTTGCATTTTGCACACTTCGTTTTGTTGACTTTCAGGAAGAAGCATGTGACCAGTTCTTCTCAGACCCACAAGCGGCAACGACGAAGATGAACGTGTGTCGCGTCGTCCATGCTGCCGCGTGCGCCGTCGCCGTCGTCTTCGCCCTCGCGGTCGGCACTGCTGATGCTGTCACGCGTGCACAGCCAACGGCCCACCGCGCGCTTCAGAAGGACGCCGCAGTCGCATCACTCGGCGACAATTTCGCGCAGACCTTCGAGAGAAAACGAGACCCAGACAGCGCTGCCACCTCACCAGCTCTTCTCTCGATCTCTTCCTCCTCCTTCTGGAAGCACGGCAGCATTTTCAAGCTGCCTCCAGCTGACACAGATGTTACTGTTCTGAGCAAGCTTCACTGCTACCCCGATGTCTACCAGCTGAAAGACTCGAGTGCCGTTTCCTACAGCGAGAAGTCCTCGTTTGTCTACCCCCTCGATGCTAGCGCAAACTACCAGCAGGATGGAGCGGTCGTGCATGCTCCACACTGGGAACCAGAGAGTCGAGATCGAAGCGTCGTGTTGCAGCCTCGTGATGCTACGCTGCACCGCAAAGTCGCGGATGTCAGCAGTCAGACTGAGTGGTCTTCTTCTCCACTTGACGCTTCCGATGCCTCGTGTTTCAATGATGATTACGGTCAGTATCCGTCGGACGACTTGCTGCTAGCGCCGATTAGCGAGTGTGACGGAGGAGAAAAGGGAGCCGCGGATTTCAGCGGCATGTTTGAAAGTTCAAGTGCGCTGAGTGTGGACGAGATCAACGGAATGCTCTCTGTGCTGGAGGAAGTCGCGAGCGACGCATTGCCTGTGCCCATTATCATCAGTAGCAGTAGTAGTAGTGGTACAGCATCGCTCGAAGGAAGCGTGCACGGCGCTCAGAACGAGAACCCCATCGTCGACATGATTCCCAGTTTGGAGCACGTTGAGACGCCAGGGCTCTTTCTTGAAGTTGTGGACGAAGTGCCGGGTGTTTTCTCTTCCTCGCTGGAAGAGAACAGCGCAGACGACGTATTGATCGAGCCAGCCTTTCTCGTCGTACCAACTGAAGGCAGCGCAGCTGCTGTGGAGCTGTTGCCAGCGTTAGAAGAATCGACCAGCTGTAGAGACGACGGCGCTGTTGTTGTTGCTGCTACTGCTGCTATTGGTGGCAACCTGACTCAGCCAAACTGGATCGATTCGCTTGAAATGGACAACATCTCGTCGTGTCTGTTTCCAGAGATGCAGCAGCCAAAGAGTACGACCTCCCTGCCTCAGCGTGATGCGATGGCATCACCGGCAGCCACTGGTAAGATCGACTCGCGAGTTTACGTGCCAAAGTTTTCCGTGCGAATCGAAGGCAGGCCACCGATTGCTGCAGTCCAACCAAAGCCGTTTGTGCAGAGTAAGGACTGGTCAGCTCCATCGACAGCCCGCTCTCCTCAGTTGCCTGTCGGTTCACAGTCTTTCCTTGTGGGTCCACCACCTCCTGTGTTTGCAGCGAGTTCAGTGCTGTCTCGCAAAGACCGTGTCGAACGATGGAAGGAGAAGCGCAGAGCACGATCGTTCGTACCGCGAGTGCCGAACCCGAATTTATCCGAGTCTCGCAAAGTCGTTGCTGCCAAGCGCCAGCGTGTGGGCGGTCGCTTCATTGGGTGCGGAGGGCCGATCTGTGCGCCGTTTGTAGCCATCACCGCTCTTCAGAGCTGAGCACTCTTCTTTGCGAGGTCGTGTAGTTGAGCGGCGTTGTCTTTGATTACATGTTTGTATTCTAGTACCACTCGTGCTTTCTTTCATTCGTTCATTCGTGCTTATGCTCGTAAATACTTTCAGCTCGCGAGATGCTGAGGAAGAACCAAGCCCGCTCGATAGTTTAGACGGGGCCTCTGCTTGTTGTTCATCTATAGAATCCGAGATCCAGTCAGCGACGACGGAGCGCACTATAGACGATTATTGTCTGTAGTCTTGTGCCAGTGAAAGTGGATATGAGATCTACATGAGCCAACGTGCTGGACGATGAAAGTTGATGCTACGAAATTCTATGTACGCAACGGAGTAGATGTCCTGGGTCTACGGCGCGCTAGAAAGCAGCTTCATGGCGTGGGTATCGCGAGGCGCTTGACCAACTTGCTGGTTCTAGGATTTGTATTTGTTATTAGCGCTTGCTTGCTGTTTGCACGTTCATTCCCAATTCGAAGAACCCTCACTCATCGTCGTCTTGGCTGTCTGGATGTCGCCTGAATGTGGCGAGAAGGTGAATCTTGTGTCCTTTAAAGACCGTGGCTGAGAACTCGACACAAACCCGATAGAAACGCTGTATAAAAAGTGGCTGAGCCGCTTTTAAGCGAGTTTCCCGCCAAAAAATTAAAAAAAGCGCGCGTGCTAGCCACCACTCGAAATGTAATTATGCTGATAACATGCCCACACTCGCTTTGTACCAAATCTTGCAGTGAAATAAATTCCGCAGACCTCTTCATCATATACATATTCAAACCGTTTTGCTGCGTACCTCACACTCAACAAGTCCACTCCAATGCTTTTCTTGCCTATCAGATTGCCATTCCCGCATTTTTGAAAATCGTGCGCGCCAATTCCAAACGCGTCCATCCCACTCTGTCGCGCAGAAGGCACGCGCCAACCCACGCACGCAGTCAAGCAGCCAGCAGCCAGCAGCAGCAAAGGAGGGACCACGCGCGCGTCCGCTTCTTTCCTCTTCCGCCACATAGCAAAACAGGCGGCATCCGAGCGACTTCGTCTTCTCACTCTCTCGTTTCGTTTTCACTCCACCATCATGATGAACTCCGACGAGTCCAAGCTGATCATCGTCTCGCTCGAAGGATGCCACGGTATGTTACACACCACTTGGCAATGATGGTCGCGTGCGTATGTATACCATACGGCTCTTGATGGTGCAGATGAAGCTCAATGACTAGTTGCTTACACTTTTGTTTGTCTTCTTAAAGGCTGCGGTAAGACCGCGCTGTGTGCCGAGTTTGAAGCGCAGGGCTACAGCGTGCTGGACGAGGCATTTATGGACATGCCGTCGTACGCGCTGCACCCGCAGTCGCTGCTCATGGAGACGTCGTGGGTCTGTTCCTGGTTCGAGCGCGTGCTGCGTCTCGCGAGCCGCGTGCGCAAGGAGAAGAACCCGGACTTTCGCAAGCAGGTGTACATCGCCGACCGCTCGCCCTTCAGCGCCGTGCTGTACTCCAGCAACGGTCACCTGCTCGAGCCAGTCATCCGCGAACAAATGCGTGAAGTGGAGGAGCAGACGAACGTGCAGTTCTACACTGTGCACATCGCCGTCGAGCCTGAGTTGCTCTGGAGTCGTATTGTCGGACGCCTCGAGCACGAGCCGGAGCGCATCCGCTTCAACGAGCACAAGCGCTCGTGGATGGAGGAGACGCTGGCGTTCTACAACTCATTTAAGTGGGACCTCACGGTCTCGAATGACGAGCGCAGCGTCCCAACGATCGTGGACAACATCAGCGACTTGCTGGTCGAGCAGGACGCCAACTTCCGCGTGGTCTACGAGCGCACCAAGTCGCTCTCGTGCACAAGCAGCGTCGCGAGCACGGACAGCGACCTGGAGAGCGTCGAGGACTGCGGTCAGCTGCTGAGCGAGTCGCCCGTGCCGTCCCCCAAGAGCATGCGCAGCATCATCGCGTTCAACAACTGCGACCTGGACTTTTAAGCTTCCAGGGCTGCCAATCCTTCAGGCTTGCACCAAGCAGCCATCCAAGTGTACCATAGTTCAGCAATCCAGTTCAACAAGCTCTATCCGATGCTGACTCCGCGTCCACGGACAGAGAGCCATCCGCCTATTACTTGCCTATTAGCTTCGTGTCATGTCGTTATTTTCTTGCATGTTCTTTATGAGGGCTTTCCATTATGAGTCAACCCATGAATCACCAAGAAGAAGAATCATAAAGCCACAGAAAACCCCAACACACCATCTCTATTCAAGCTCCTATCGTATTAATCACTTATACGCTCAATCGCAGGAAGCGGCGTGCGTTTGCTCGAGTGATCGTCGCGATCTCCTGCGGCGTCTTGCCGAGCGCCGTCGCGATCACTTCGGCGACCAGCGGCAGTGCACTTGGCACGTTCGGGTACTGCTTCTTCGGGTTGCTCGGCTCTTGGCGGCGGCACTTTGGGAAGCCCATGTACGGCGCGTCGGTTTCGATCACGAGCTTGTGCAGCGGGATGTCACGCACCATCTCGCGCAGTGGTGCCCCCTGCTCTTTCTTGCAGATGAAGCCCGTGACACCGATGTAGAAGCCCTCGGCCACGTACGCGCGCAGCTCCTGCCTGTTGCCCGTGAAGCAGTGCACGACTGCGGGCGGGAAGTAGCCGTCGACCTGCTGCTGCTGGCAGCTCTTGATCAGCGCCATGAAGTCCGCGTGCGCCAGGCGCTCGTGCAGGAACAGCGGCTTCCTGAGCGCACAGGCGAGCTGCAGCTGTGCGCGGAACCACTCTTTCTGCAGTGCCAGGTCGGGAAAGCTGGGCGAGTAGTCGAGACCGCACTCGCCAACCGCGCGGCATTCGTCCAGCTGCGCGAGTTCGTTCAGCGCCGTGAGCTCAGTGTCGGTGGGGAGAGCGAGAGCGTTGTAAGGGTGTACACCCGCTGTGGGGAACAGACTCTACATTTGATACAGCACGTACGTACAGGGATGAGTACAATATCAGCAAGTGTGATTACAAGGCACGCAGTGCGAGGGTGCAGCACGGAAGCTCACGCACGTTCGGGTACTTGCGGCAAAGATCGATCGCCGCACGGCTTTCTTCAAGCGTCGCCCCCGGCACGAGCATCTCTGTGACCCCGACCGCCGCGCCGCGCTGCATCGTGGCTTCCACGTCCAGAATCAGGTCGCCGTGGGTCAGGTTGCAGTCAAAGTCGAAGAGGTCTTTCAGCACCTGTAGCTCTTCAACAGGTGGTGGGCTCTGACTGTACAGCACACGGAGAGACACCAAAGATGTTAGTTTAGCAAACGTACACGGGTGCGCACACACAGAGAGTGCTGTTGCTGATAGCAGTGCAGACGGCAAGTGTCATTCATTCATTACTTTTTGGTCTGTTGTGCCTTCTTGCTGAGCTTTTGCTGCTGTTGCTGTTTCTTCTTTGGCTGGTGCGACTGTGGCTGCGTCGTATGAGCACCATCAGCGCATGCATACAGAATACCTGTGCTTGCCACTGCTGCTGACGGAGAAGGCGTCGTGTTCTCTTCTGCCAGTGTGTGTACCGGCGGCGACGACGTTGCGGTGTCCATTTTCGCTGATTTTGCTGGAAAATTGTGGTAAAACTGTTGTCGAGTGAATTACTGCAAATACGTGAATAATTACACCAAATGATTGCAAAATGTTCGATTCGTAGATTTTTCTTGAGCCACGGTACGGAATGTGTGATGTAGACCTCACCTGATGTAACCAGCATCTAACAGACACACATTCACTGTAGGCTACATCATAACGAGTACTGAGCTCCAGCTCGTAGCATTCAACATCAACATTTGCAAGCGAGTCTGAATGCGTTGTTTCTTGAAACGCACGATGTACATGTACATGCAACTACTTCCTATACTTCCTAGATGCCTCCACTTTCATTATTAACATTGTACGTCAAGAACCGCTCGCAGCTTTCCTTGATCGCCGGGTGGCTTTGGAACTCCTCGATGGACGCGCATCGCGCAGTCACCGCATCAACGTGGTTGAATGCGTTCGCCTCCTCCACAGCATCGCGCAAGCTGCGAATGATCTCCTGCGAGGCGATGTGCTCGCCCATGACGGCAGCGCCACGAAGCGAGCGCTTGACCGTCGTCGTCACTGGCACCTTTGAAGGTAGGTTCTTGAGCAGCGCTGCGTGGGCAGCGTACACGTTGAACACTTTCTGGAGCGGGTTCGTGCCGACGACACCCTGGTGGTCCACATTGTCGAGCAGCGCGACGTGATGCCAGCGGCCAGGGAGCGACACAGAGTTGAACTCGACCAGAGCACCTGAGCCATCGCTCGCCATCGACTCGGTGTTCACTGCACCGTCGTTCGCAAGCCAGGTCTCCGGGTACCCGAGCTTGTCGACCGTGTACCTGCCTCCAATGAGCACGGCGAACGGCTGCAAGAGCAGGAACATCGTGGGCTTTGGCAGCGCGATCTTCTTGAACAGGAAGTTGCGGAAGTCGTACGTGTTGCGCACCGTGAAGCTGTAGTAGTAGACGCTCGGGAGTGTCTTGACCCAGGTGTTCTCTTCGATCGCGCCGGCCGTCGAGAGCGAGTAGAGGCAGTTATCCCTCGTGCTGCCGTTGAAGATCGAGCTGTGCATGACGCGCTTGATGTAGTCGTTGAGCGACTCGGTCTTCATGCGGCGTCCGAGTCCAAACTGGTCAAGCTTGGCGTCGTAGAACATGGACGAGCCGTCGTCTTTCGGGATACCGATGGTACCCGCGATGCCGCCGACGAGCTGCACGATGATGTCGCTGAGCACCGTGAGCGCGCTGCCCAGCGTCGTGCCCTGGTTCGGCGTCGAGAAGGTCGTGATCGAGTGGATCCAGTCGAGGCCGCCCTGGAAGAGCACATGGGAGCTGGGGTCTTCGATCATCGGAGCTCCTTTCGTGCCATGTGCGAGAAGCTGCGCGAGCATGCGAGCAGTCTGCCCACCCTGTGAGTGACCGACGAGGTGGATCTTCTGCACCTCGCCGTCCACGACCTCACCCCACTGTGGGAAGATGCCTGGATACGTGCGTCCCGTAACGTTGTGCGCGTGCTTCTTCGAGTGGTTGATCCCGTAATTGACGGTGCCGCCTTTGATGTACGCGAAGAGCTCGCATGCGCGGTCCCAGTTGCTGGCGAATGGTCCAATCACGGCCGTGCGCACGTCGAAGCCCTGAGCCTTGAGCTTCTCCTGCCAGTCGCCGTCAAAGCCGCCCCAGTACTTAAGTCCGCCGCCGAGCTCATCTCGACCCCAGCCTGCAAAGCCATGGACGAGAATGATCGGGTACTTGTTCGCTGTAGGTGCTGCTCCTGCGTCAACATTGGTCGAGAAGAGCAAGAGCTGTGTCGAGACACAGGCGAGCAGCAAGATCGCAGCGAATGTCGAGAGTTTCCCCATGTTTTTGATGCCGGAAGTTGATTGCACGCGCCTTTGTATGTGTGGTAGCTAGCAAATTCGAGAATGAATTGAAAGGGATGATCAAGGAGCAAAGCTGAGAGCTGGTCGGGTGAGGAAAATGACGATGAGTCCTGAACGGGATGGATGCCTTGTGTGACCAGGAAGCGGAACCCGGAAAGACCCGCTTTACAGGCGCACACAGACAGCGAGACTTTCGCCATCTTTTCCATGCTCTCGGACACCAACTCTTTGCATCTTTGTGCTGGGGGTTCTTCAACATTAGCGGGTGGCTGGGCTTGTCCATGACACCTCTTGATAAAGGCCCAAAAGGCGCGAGCTTGGAGGTGGTACTCTGGACTGGAGGTGCTACTCTGAACTGGAGGTGCTACGCTGTGGTAGGGGAATGCTAATGGCACAGAACACAGGACAGGCTCATTTGCATCACTCTGCTTCCAGGTTTCTGGTCCTGCAGCTGAGTGTTTTGTTAGCAAACTTGGTTGTGGCTGTAAGGAGTGGGAACTTGCCAAACTATTCCAGTGCAGTGGCGGCGGTCAGCGCCGACGCACAATGCACGTACTTCAGTGTCATGGTTGTTGGCCCAGCTTATGCTGTCTGATAATTTGAATACCTTGCTCGCTTTCGGCATTGCGCCAGTCGCCGGAGTGGAAACTGCACGAGTTTTCCTCAAGGCCGATGTTTCCGAAATGAATGAATTTGGAAGTGATGATTCAGTGAGGTATATTTAGGTGCGCTTGCGGCCTACAGTATTCGTAATTTTAGTTTCCTGCTACATGGCTAAACTGGAAGCGCTGACGAGGTATTATGGCGCCGGAGGCGTCATAATCCCAAGTCGGCATCGGAATCCGCGAATTCGTGAATTCGGAAGTGGCGCTCCTGGCGCGAATCAACTTTCCTTCTTTGGCACTCGATGTAATCTGAAGATCGATGTTCAGGATCATCGAGACTGATCCAGGGATTGCAAGGCTGTGTGGCGTCACGCAACGTCACCAAGTCGAGTCGGCACACGACGAAGAACACGACCTATGAGCCATCCAGATCGTACAGCTGGTGGCTTCCCACTCAGACTCAGGGGTCAGATTTCGAACATGCCACTCTCAAGCTTTGAGCACTTCCAGATGGCCTTTTGGGGTAGAGAACGTCAAACTTTCGACTGCATTCGGACGTGAACGCACCTCTGTGAGTGAGCAAATGTCGTCGAATAAACTGCAAAATGCTCTTGTCAAGAACAGCAGAGTGCGCAAACAAGTAGTCCTCGAAGCGAGGAGTTGACAAAGCACTAGCTGTTCTCTCGCTGGTCCAATCCAACTCACCTCCAGTGATATGTTGGTTGAGTCACTGATTCCAACCTCGGAAGTCCTCAGTTCGGGACTTCGAGGTTGACTGTCTTCACTTGTTGCGCCAAGGTGGTCGACGCCCTTGAGCAGTCCGACGTGATGCCAGCGACCTGGAACCGACACCAACTTGAACTCGACCACCCCATTCTTCCCGTCGCTGACCATGAACGCAGTGTTGACTCCATCGCCGTTCGCGAGCTACGACTCGGGTAGTCCGAGCGTATCGACCGCGTAGCGACTGCCGATGATCAGCGAGAACGGCTGGATGAGTGGAGACATGTTCAGCTGTGGGAGCGCGACCTTCTAGAGCAGCAAGTCACGCGCTTCAAAGGTATTCTGCACGCTGAAGCTGTAGTAGTAGACGCTTGGGAGGATCTGCATCCAGCGGTTCTCTTCAGCGGACCCTTCCACTGTCAGACTGCAGAGACAATTGTCTTTCGTGAAGCCTTTGAACACGGAGCTACTAAGTACGCGCTTCACGTACGTCACCAATGACTCGTCTTTGCCTCGACGACTGACACCGAACTGATCGAGCTTGGCGTCATAGAACGCTGGGCCACCGTTATATGTGGGGCGCCGACGAGGCCTGAGAGACCAGCGACCAGCTGCACCACTGTATCCCCGAGGACTGTGACAGCGTTCCCCAGCGTGAAGTTCTGGTTTGGCGTCGAGATCGTCGTGATTGAGTGGATCCAGCCATCGTGCCCGTCTCGGGCGGGCTCGTGGGACGCTGGGTTTTCTTGGATTGACGCGCTTTTGGTGCCGTAGGCGAGCATCTGCACCAGCATACGCGTTGTTTGGCCGCCCATGCTGTGACCGACAAGATAGATCTTTTGCACCTGGCCGTTCACGACCGCGCCCCATTGAGGGAAGATGCCTGGGAACATCCTGCCCGTAACGTTGCGCTTGTGGAACCTGACATGGCTCGTGTCGTAGTTGGTGGTGCCACTTTTGATATACACGTAGAGCTCACAGACGCGGTCCCAGTCGCTCGAGAACGGACCAACGGCTGCAGTTCGCACATCGAAGCCCTGCTCTTTCCATTGCTACTCCCAGTCGCCCTGGAGGCCGCCCCAGTACTTGTAGCCGTTGAACTCATCTCGCCCCCAACCGACAAAGCCGTGCACGAGGATGATCAAGTACTCGTTGAGTGCTGTGACTTGACAGATCAAGAGCTGGGTGATGAGAGCCAAGAGAAGCGGTATAGAACTACAGCGCATTCTTGTCGCGCGTGATCCTGGAGGCAATGCCATTTGCTGATTTGGCTGAGAAGAGAGGGCTTGGTCAAGACTCCCGGGATCT
The DNA here is from genome assembly GCA_023335655.1 of Globisporangium spiculum. NCBI lineage: Eukaryota > Oomycota > Peronosporomycetes > Pythiales > Pythiaceae > Globisporangium > Globisporangium spiculum. The sequence goes on along the minus strand of JAADVO010000544.1, from coordinate 7,098 downwards.
GAGTGAGCTCTTGAAGGCGAATTTGCGAATGGTGAAATGGTCGTAACAGCTACGAAGCCATCAGAGCAGAGTGGAGTGGCGATGAGCTCAAAGGAGCAAACATTGTGAGCTGAGACTGCGCTCACCTTCGAAATCCCGTGGAAATCACCCACACAGGCCGTTACACGCACTGCATCTGTGTTCTTATCATTTCGAAATGGCTTTGCGCACGCAGTAATGGCCTAGGTTCACTGATCAACCATAAACAGTCGATCCCAGGATGATCGGTAGCACTTTGCGGTGCGGATACCATATTCGTCAAGCCATCCGCTTTCGAGTGTGTTGCAAGGTCCGAAATCACTCTCACAAGAGGGTCAACTCACTTTTTCATGCTGGATGTAAACCGCATGTGTGGCTGGCTGTGCTCCTCTCTCCGGCAATGCATGGTTAAGTTACCCACCCACCACACATTTGACCTTCACCATACAATTACCAAACCAAAAATACGTAACACTGCTCGCGAATGGATTCGATTGCAAACATAGCTACCACTCATCAATGGGTCATTCCTCTCGGTTGTTGATAGTGTCGACCGCTTGCTTGATCAGCTCCATGGTCTCCTTTGACGCGACATGCAGCAGTGGCTGCGCCGTATTAGCAGACTCTGACAGCAATTGGATAGACGCTGAACCCATCGTCTTCATTGTTGTCTTCTTTGGAATCGAAGGCAACTGCTGCAGCAGCGTCGCATGCGCTACATACACGTCGAGCGCATTCACAAACAGACTGGTGCCGATAACCGCCGTGTGGTCGACCTTGTCGAGCAGTGCCACGTGATGCCAGCGGCCCTGCAGCGAGACCGAGTCGTACTCGACGACTGCGCCAGTGCCATCGAATTTCTGCGCCACGACGTTCACAGTGCCGTCATTCGCGAGCCACGACTCGGGAAAGCCCAGGTCATCCACCGTATACCGACTGCCCATGGTGATCGCTGTTGGAATCGAGGTCGGGAACATCGTGAGGCGCGGCAAGTGGATCAGTTTGCCCTTGAGGTCGTGCGCCTCGTACGTGCACTGCGTCGTGAAGCTGTAGTAGAACACGTTCGGCAGCGTGGTGACCCACTTGTTCTCTTCGTCAGCACCTTCCACCGTCACGCTCTTGAGGAACGACTCGCTCGTGTTACCCTTAAAAATCGCACTGGCAGCCACGCGCTTGAGGTAAGCGTTGAACGATTCGCCACTCTGGAGGGGACCGATTCCATACTGGTCGAGCTTGGCGTCGTAAAATTCGGGAAACCCTTTGTCGCCAGAGAAGCCTGTGAGCCCGACCACCGCGGCAAGCGCTTGGAGGATCGTGTCTGGCGGGATGCTATCGGTAGGGGTCGTGCCGAGGTTCGGCGCCGAGATCGTGGTCACCGAGTGTACGATGTCCTTGCCGCCGGCGAAGAGCGGGTGCCCCTTGGGGTCTTCCTGGATCGGCGCACCTTTCGTGCCCTGCGCGAGAAGCTGCGTGAGCATGCGTACCGTGTTGCCGCCAAAGCTGTGCCCGAGCAAGTGCACTTTCTGGACCTCGCCATTGACCACCTCACCCCATTGCGGGAAGATGCCTGGATACGTGCGTCCCGTGATGTTGTGGCCGTGACGGGCAGCGTGGTTGGCGCCGTAGTTGACAGTGCCGCCCTTGATGAACGCGTAGAGCTCACATGCGCGGTCCCAGTTGCTCGATAGCGGGCCGACTTCTGCCGTGCGTACATCAAAACCCTTCGCATTGAGCTTCTCCTGCCAGTCGCCGTGAAGTCCACCCCAGTACTTGAAGCCGCCGAGCTCCGAGCGCCCCCAGCCACCGATGCCGTGCACCAGGATGATCGGGTACTCGTTTGCAGCAGATACCAACTGGGTGAAGAGCGCCACTTGCACAAATGCAGCAATCAGCAGCAGCAGTGTCGCGTGGAGACCGAGACACGCCATGGAGGTTTCCTGTGTCGTACTGAGCTGCTCTCCTCTTGGATGCCTCGGCTCCAATTGAGGAATGATTTACGAGATGATCTTTCGAGTGCGTTTGTGCTTTGAGAAGAGGTCCATGAATCCACGACTGTGATGTCGTTTGGGAAACACTGATATCTGAGAGGTCAACTCTGTGGTGGACCTCCTGATTCAATCGGGTCAAGTACCTCGCCCATCCCCCCACGAATGACGTTTCCATTTTCGGAGGCAAAGCCGTCAACAACTCGTGGCTTCGTGAGAAACAAGCCACAGATCCGCCATGGCGAATACATGGAGAGCGATTGGGTCGTGCTGCTCCCTCGCTTCCTGCATATTCCAAGAATCCTGGAGAATGCAACCGGTTCATACTCGCAAGTCCATTTCGGTAGGTAACATCTAAGTACACGCACTGCATTCTTTTACATCTAGATTGGTCATGTTTTAACTTGGCGCTTGCTTGTTCAGGGACGTTTATGATTGGAGAGAGAGAGGAAACATCCCACACATGATTCTCCGCCGCACAGTCCAGCCAGCTTGAATGAACGAGTACGACGTATCTCACTCCGCTATACTGGGACCAACTTCGTGGACTTTGCTCGCGATGGTGTGGACAGTTGGAACTGTCGCTGTTGCACTCGTCTTTTTGCAATCTCCACAACTACAGAAAGGGACGCTCTCCATCAGCGTCAACGTGCGAGAGCGCCTGCGGCAAATGACTGGGGGTTGCTTCTCGAGACAGACCAACTGCGAACCCAACGCAAGCCCACAAACCGCGCCAGCAAATGTGACAACATACCACAACAGGATCGAGGGGCAGCTCATCATGTCCGAGCTCCCTGAGCTCAACGGTAATAAGCAGCAGTGCTTTTCTGTTTTGTGCATCGACTGACGCATTTTGCTGGCAACTTGATGTGTTTTACAGATGAGCTGAAGCGGAGAGACTTTTCGATTCTCAAATCTACAGACTTATTGACGAAGCGTATGTATGGTTTATGAATTCACTGACAGGAACTGAGGCGCACGGAGCGAGTCACGTTCAGTTCATTCGCCAGTCTGCCATCAAAGTGAGCGGTGCAGTCTACATTGCTCGTCGTTTATTTCTTTTGGTGGTTGACGAAGCGGAGCGCGAGACCAGCGAGAATGCGGAAGCCCACACTGTAGCTGAGCAGAACGAAGAAGTATGGCACGATACTGTCGTGCTTCATGCCAGAGACCCCTTCGGTAAACGTTTTCACAGTCGTCTGACCGGTGTTCACAGGCGAATTCGCGAGTGGCTGACAGCCGAGTTCTGGGTCAACGTTCGACCAGGTGTCCGTGGTAGCATCGTAGACAGGGTCGGTCGAGCAGTCCGAGAAAATGAGCGCTATGGCAATCGAAAGCAGGAAGCGTTGCAGTGTGATCGTGTGGAGTCACTTGTAGCCTGACGGGATGGGGTTCGCTGGCCCTGGTACGAAGCGTAGTTCGTGCCGACGAAGATTAAGCCAAAGAGCAGCGGCAGGATGATCACCATCACGTAGCAAGTCAAGTTGTACGACGGCGAGCGCCAGTGCATGCCAATGAAGCGATCGGCGACGAACTTCATCTGCGTGTGGGAGCTTGCAGCGCGCTTTTGTGTGGACGCGAACTCGGACAATTAGAAGACTGAAGTCGCAACGCCAAGCTTCACCATCGCTGCTTCCGACGCCTTCTTGTATGCACTGTTGTTAAAGACCTGGACAAAGTCCGTGCTGTCAACTTCCGATGCGTTGTCGACACCGGCGCCAATACACTCGAGCATTCAAATCGCTGGGTTGTATCCGTTCGGAAGCGGCGAGACACCTGGGACCGACTCAAAGTAATTGATCAAGTTGGTGCAGTTCGTGCCCAGGTCGCCGAAAAACACGGTCTCTTCACCACGCTTGAGCAGCAGCAGACTGTCGAAGAGGAAGAAGGCCTCAGACGAAAACTGGTGGATCGTGCACACCACCGTGCGATCCACGTTAGCGACCTTGCGCACTCCGTCCATGATCAGCTTGGCCGAGCGCGCGTCCAGACTGCTCTTTGGTTCATCCAAGAACAGCACGCTGAGTTGAGCAGCAAGCTCCACACCGATCGTCAGGTGCTCCATCTGCTCCACAGATCTTCCTCGAATAATCTGGCCAGCGAGTTTGTGCATGTCCAACAAGTCGAGACACTCGTTCACCGAGTCGTACTTCTTGTTGGCTGGTACGCTGCTGTCCTGGCGGGAAAAACGCTGAACGTCAAGACTTCACGGATAGTGGCCGCCTTCGAGTGGATATCCATCTGCTCGCAGTAGCCAGTGGCGCGTCGGATCGACAAGTCGATGGCTTCGTAGCCGTTCAAGAGGATCTGGCCCTGAATCTTGCCGCCAGTCTTGCGGCCAGCGATTACATCCATCAGCGTCGTCTTGCCAGCGCTGGGAGATCCCATCAAAGCAGTGATGGTGCCAGGGAGTGCGTATCCAGTGACCCCCTTGAGCAAGTCGATGGTCTCCTTCAGGTTGCTTGGCAGAGGCACAGTATACTACAGATCCTTGAACGCCAGTGTCACCGGAACGAAATTCGTTTCTTTTGCCTTGACCTCCAAGACCGCTTCGCCTTCAGAATGATCAAATCTGAGGCTGGGCTCGGAATGCTTTCGAGTCTCTGCGAGCTTGTAGCGGTCGTCCACCTCTTCCTTCTTGTTGGTGATCATGTTGTCGGGGGCTTCAAACCGCTTGAACCCGAGCGCAAAGTACGAAATTGCCATGAACAATGCGTAAAACGCCATCATCATGATCACCGCGTAGTAGATCCAGTACTTTTCGCTGTCGACGTCATAGAGACTCAGGTAGTACTCGCCCATGGTCTTCCCATTGTTGTCGGCGCAGTAGTCGATACCTTCACTCACGCAAACGTCCAAGTCACTCGAGCAGTACTGGTTCACAGCCAGCGCGCGAAGAGCCCATCTCACCGAGTTGATCCAGCGGACCCAGATGAAGCAGTTGGGTATCTTGCTCTTGAGGATGATAAATCCAGAGAAGATTATCATAGTGTTGATCGAGACCATGAACCGCGGCGTTGCAACGTTGTTGTCGGGACAGATTGCAGCGAGGAAGAAGAAGAATGTGCCGAACATCAGGTTGGCCAGGACCATGATCACTTCAAAGATGATGTACTCCTTGGCGCTGGACGCGAACTCGTACATCCATTACACGAGCGTGTCGGACACAAGGGTCTCTGCGACCGCCATGCCTGAGCGGCCGTGCTGGCGAGCACATACGACGAGGTGCGGAAGAAATTGGCTCGGTGCTGCTTGTAGAAGACGTCTCGCGCGGCGAAGAACATCGGGAGCTGCGGGAACTGACCGGTTGCCAGGAACAACACAGACGCAAAGAGAATGCCCACCATGACCTGAATATCCTTTGGATCAAACTGGTAGAATGTCGAAGAACTGAGCAGCTCCATGACCACGATCATCGCCATGCGACTTGCGCTGAACGCAGTGTCGCGGAACTGCACCAGTATCTGGCGTCGAAAGAGCGTCGCTGTGCTCTCCCAGAACGGCTGGTGGAACTCCGGTACGTGGTCCGTGGGATCGTGCACGTTCGCGAGAAGCTCTGGAGTAGGAGGAGCCTCCAGCGTGCGGAGGGTCGAGAGCAGTGCTGATCTCGTCCATGAGCGTCACGTACTTCATGTCGAACTCCATCTCGCCGGTGGTCACGCGCTTGCACCCCCCGAGACACCACGGAGCATGGCATCACCAACGACAGTGTCTTGGCAGTTCTGGAGACCGAGCTGCTGGGTGACCACGTCCGGGTAGTGGGCAAGCAATCCATTGGCAGCATCCAGAACGACCGCGTTTTCCTCAGGGGCACCTTTGTTCAGCAACTCTACACCGCGGCGAGATAGCTTGCTGCCAGAAAACGTATGCGCAAACTCGAGGGCCTCCTTGACCGTGAGCACAGGGCAGTGCTTGTCGCGTTGGTCGACGTAGGCAGCAAACTGCGGCACGATCTTGGTGATCTGCTTCTGCGGCACGCCGTTGTAGGAGATCTCGCCGTCGATCGTGATGTTCTTCTCCATCGGGAAGCAACCGCTGAGGATCTTCATCAGCGACGACTTGCCAGAGCTCGGCTGTCCAAGGACGAGGGCGGTGGTGCCTGGCTTGAAGACGCCGCTCACGTTCTTCAGGATCTCCTTGCGCACTTGGTGCTTCTTGGCCGACGCGAACGGCTTCTTGAGAGAGTTCCACAACGTGGGCAGCTCAGTTTTGAACGAGTCTTCATCGGCGACGACGATGTCCGCAGAGAGATTGAGGTTGCTAAAGTGCACCTCCACCTGGGGGAGTGGGCGACCCAGAGCAGCTTTAAGCTTAGCGGAGACGTGCTCGTAGAGGACGTGGGAGCTGTGCGCCATGAGTGTCAGGCCGGATTCATAGCTGATGTGCTTTTACTCTTCTGCCATCCTTGCGTGGTCCTCTTTGCGTCGACGGCTATAGCGGACGGAGAATTCGAAAGTGATTGAGGCAGTGGCATGCGCATGCGATCATCCACTGGAAGCGCGCGCACTGAGAAACGGTGTGCAATCCAACTCCTTGGTGCAATAGTTGTCTGGCCATAGAGAGAGAGAGAGAGGGATGGAGGGATGGCCACCAGTCGATGGATCGTACCACTAGCGATCAACCATTAGGCTGTGTTTGTCTGTCATAGTTTGGCGGACAGCAGACGCATTGTATACGCCTCCAAAGCGGTAAAGCGGCTGAGAAAGATGTCTGTCTGTCTATTGTTGCCTCTAGCTCATCAAAAATGGCAACTTGGCATGATTAGTTAAGAAGGGCATGCGTCATCAGAGCAGGGGACTCGGAAAAATGTTGACAGCCTGTGGACCAGCTGTTAGTTTGTAGTAGCTAGAGTACTGGAAATCAAACACGGCAATACTATGCTGGCGCGCGACCGCACACTATCGCTCAAGAGCAAGTGCGCCAAAGCCAGCAGCGCGTGCTCGTGGCAGATCGTGCCGAGCCCTTTCGAAATGTGCGGTAGGCAGACTACAGTAGGTGGGTGGTGCGAGCTTGCAAACAAGCGAACTGAGCAAATAAGAAGCGACCAATATTGATTAGTACTTGAGCACGGCGGGGACGTCCAGGCGGTTGCTGG
>JAADVO010000543.1:0-22364 GCA_023335655.1 Globisporangium spiculum | reverse complement strand
CATCTACTTTGTGCGTGCCATTTTTTTAACTAAATTTTGAAAGTGGGTGCAAAAACTGTAAAACATTATAAAATGTAATCCAATATATATGCGAGGTTTATAAAAAGAGACCCATGTGACTGTGGTGAGGATCATCTGTAATTTAAAATTCTAAAATCGACTTCGACAATTAGAATTTTGTGACGGCTACCTGATATAAAGAGTCTTATTGATGTAATAAACCCTAGAACCTTGCATGAGGTTATCTATTATGCAGAATAGAGAGGTCGCAGTTCTAGTATGAGTATACTAAAGTGAACTACACGTGATAACTATCCGGAAAGCAACGGAAAAGCGCCTCTTCGTCCGACTTCTTCTCGCCTTGCACAGTCATGCATTGACCTAAAGCACTTGCGAACCGGGTCGCAGTGCGTAGGAACTGAAGTGCGCCCACATCAGAGAGCTCCCAATTTGCTCAGGGGCTGGTTGGTTGGTGCGCTTGTTCAGACGTTGCTGTTTGTTGTTGTTGACAAACTGGACCCCTCGTTGAACAAACACGTTGAGTGAATCGACTGAATCTCGCGAATGGGAGGAATCGAAGGATTCACTCGTGATAATGCTCTTTTGTCTGTCAGTCTGTCGCCTCTCCGAATGGAGAGACAACTTTATCATACTAGTATATATACCAACACGCATCAAAAACCGAAACAGCATCAAGCCCACTTGCGTGCGTGCGAGTCAACTGGTTGCCGCTGGCCAGTCAGTCGGTCAGTCGCGAAGGAATGTAACAACCCTCGCTGGACTTGACGGCGTCGGTTTGAGAGGCGACTGCCTTCGTGCCAACAACGTGCAAAGCCCTCGAGTTGTTGCTATTGCATCATGTGCATCATGTACTGCATTCGGTAGCCACTCCCACATCACATGAGAATGAGACGCTTGCCACGTGAAAGACCCATTCGCAACGGATATGCAATGCTGGGAAGCTTCAGCTTCAGCTTCACATTCTTGGACGAGTGGATGAATGCACACAATTACAAACCGCGGTGTACCGATCTATATTGCGTCAATTGTTGAAGATACACATGGCTACATTTTCCTCCTCCCGCTTAGGTTACTTACGCTATGCAGTTGGAATCGAAAGATTGAATCAATCAATCAATCAAGCAATCTCTACGTGGCGTGCTGGTGCGTTAAGAAACTGCTGTTGCTACGCTGGATTGAAAGTGTCGACGTATCGCGCACGCAGGTGGGAGGAGGTTGGCGTTGAGCTCGCGGACTTTTTCTGCGCAGCCATCGTCATGCGCGATCGATCTGCCGCCACAAAACTCTGCTGATGCCCACTACTCCCAGGCGCTTCTCTACTGCTTCTCGGTCGGCCCTTGTCGCCGTCATAGTCGTCAGCAGTATAGCTCCTTGTCGCGAGCATCGCTGGACGCTGCAACTGCAATTTGGCTTTCTGGAGCTCGACTTCGATCTCAGGCGGAGGCTTGAGCGGCTCGTAGCGACGGCGCGAGTCCTCAAACGAGTAGGTAGTTTCAGTTGCATCTCCTATCTCGGCTTCTCCGTCGTGGTCTTCATCCCCACTCTCTTCTTGACGCTCCTGGGATGGCTCCTCCTGGTCATCATCGGCATCCGATTCTCTCTCTTCTTGATCATCTTGCTTCTCCTTCACTTCCTCTTGCTTGGGCTTTGCGCCAAAGCTAAAGAACCATTCCTGCAGCGCCACCAGGTACGATTATCAATGTTACCATATATAGTCTGTGCCGAAGGTCACCTAGAGTACCACAAGAGACACACGGGACAAAGTACGAACCTTCCAGGATGCTTTGCTCGCAGTCTCGACCTTCTCATTCGCTTGGTTTGCACTTGCACTCTGTTTCGTAGCTCTCGACAACGCGCTCTTCTGCTCGTCACCTCCGCGAGCCGAACGCTCTGGTCCCTGGTGCTCGTCTCCTTTGCCTTCTTTTTCTTCATCATCTTGCCCTTCGTATTGCTCTTCGAACTCTTCCAGCAGCACCAGTGTACGCCGCATCGGATGTTCATCCACCAAGTCGTCGAATTTGTGGCGCAACGGCGAGCGGGTCTTGATGTTTGCGAGCGCCGCGAGTGCAAAGTTGTTCTTCGCGAGCGGGTCGATGCCGTACTCAAAGAGGATCTCCACGCAGTCGGCACTGCCGTCCCAGGCTGCAAGGTGGAGCGCTGAGTCGCCATTCGCGTTCACCGCCAAGAGGTTCGCTGCGCTCTGCAACAGAAATTTGGTGCACTCGTAGTGGCCCTGGGAGCACGCGACCAGCAGCGGCGTGTTGCCCGACTCGTCGCGCACTTCCACGTCCGCTGCAAACTCGCAGAGCAGCTTCAACGCGTCCAAGTCGCCAAGCTCGCACCTGTTTGTGACATAAACATTCAAAGACGTTAGAGATCGCCATTTTCCATCGAGTGCAAGTAGATAAGTATTACAATAATCCACGTACGCCAAGTGGAGCGGCGTGCCCTTCTCGCCAATGTCGCGCACATTTGGAGACATCCCGGCGAGCAACAATTGCTGCAGCTCCGCAAAGTTGCTCCTGCGGATTGCCATAAACATGGACGCTGGGCTGGACGCGAATGTACCTCTTGCCGATATATATCCAGTGTTGTTGTCTCGCAACTGCTGATGTTGCTGGTACATATTAGCTGGCGGCGTACCTGAAGCCCTACCGCTGCCTTGGTTTCTCTCGGCAGCTACCGCCATGTTCTCAAAGAACTTGTTCCAGACCGCGCCGACGCGGGACGGAGAGATTGGCTGTGGCGTGCTCGTAGCAGGGGCTTTCATCATTTCCACCCGCTCAAGCTCAGCATGAGTAGCTGAGTCGTCCAAATAGACCATGTCACTGTCGTCATTCTCGTTCTCGTTCGAGTACTCGTAGCCGTAATACTCGCTCGGCTCATCGACTGGCGTCAACGTCCCTGTACCTTCAGCGGTGCTGCTGTAGTACTGAGAGGGCTCATACACCTGAGCCGCTGCTTCTCCATACTGATGGTAGTAGTAGCCGTCTTCGTCCCCACTTCGTGAGCTTTTCTCTTCACTATGCGTGTGACTCTGTTGAAGCTGCTGCTGTTGTTGTTCATCAAGCTGCTGACTCCACTTTGTCTCCAGCGCATTCAAATCTGTGACGAGTCTCGAGTTCTCATCCATGGTATTGCGCAAATGCGCCTGCAGCTGCTCCTCATAGTGCGAGTGCTCCGCCCGCTCGCGTTTCAGCTTCTCCTGCGCCGTTCTCGCGATGCCATCCAGCATCTCACAACGCGACGCGAGCGCTTGGTGGGAAGCACGCAGCGTGTCCAGCTCCAGCTGATGGGATGCGAGTAACTCTTGCACGCGAAAGAGCTCGTCTTGGTCCTAAACAGCAACCACGAACTATAATCAGCCAAAACGTCAAAGAAGTCCACACCTCACGATGTCGATCATACCATGGCGAGCTCTTCGGTGACTTTGGCGTTCTGGAAAGTGATCTTTTCGATCTGAGCTTTCTGCTCGTCGTCGTGCTGCTTGAGGATCTGCCCAATGTCACGACCATCCGACACAGTTAAGATATCGCAGCAGAAAATACACGAGATCGCATTGCAAGAACGGCAAGGTATGCACGTACCTGGAGCTCTGTGATTAATGAGCTCATTCGCTGCTGGCTCTGGTTGCAAAATTGGTAAACAGCTTGCTGGAGCTCTGGGGTTGCCATTAAACTGGGCAGTAACTGGAAAATGTACGCCTGTAGTTGATCCAAGTTGGCATCGTATGGCATCGCCTTTTCACTCTTCAAGGCCGTTGTAGTCGGCGCAGCAGTATTATCAGCAGTCGCGTCAGTATCTTGAGACTCGTAGATAGGCCCCGTCCCCGACTTCTCGTCAGCTGTCTGCAAAAGTGACACGCACTCGACCTGGTTCTCCATGATGCTCAGCACGAGCGGCGTGCGGCCCAGCGAGTCTTCCACGTCAATCGCGGCGCCATACCGCAGCAACACCCGCACTGCGTCCGCGTACCCAGTCTTCACTGCCAAGTGCAGCGGCGTTTCGCCGTCGTAGTTGCAACAATTCAGCAAATCGGTAGATGAGCTGCTCAGGTCGAGCAGGTACAGCAGCGCGTCTTGGCTCTGTGAGGCGATTGACGCGTGCAGGAGCGAGTTTCCGCCTCGGTCTGTGACGTTCAGTGGGGCTTCATAGTCAAGCAGAAGTTGGATCAGCTCCACCTGGTTACGTTGACACGCTGTGAACAGCGGTAGTGCTGGTGAGTTCTCTTGAGGATCGTCAGATCTAGCGATGCCATCCGATCTTGCACCGTAGTAGAGCAGCAGAGACGCTGCGTTTGTATTACCACACTGGCAGGCGACATGGAGCGGTGTGAGCCCAACGTCATTGGTCTCGTGGACGCTCAATCCAGATTGCAGCATCGTCTGTAGTTGGCTCGCGAATGGCTCGACGCCTGCAACTGCAGCGAACAGCGCATCGCTCGAATTCAAAGCAGCAGTAGTAGTATCATCTGGAGAGCTAGGACTGGCAGTAGCTGCGAGATGACCAATCTGCACTGTACGCAACGGAGGTGCCCACTGGGACTCTTGAGTCTGTGGGTTGTAGTAGTAAGACTCGCCGGCGTCAGTGACGCACGTGATCCACTCGTTCTCAGGCTCTGGTGGTGCAGTTGGAGGCTGCTGGTGTTCCAAACTATCGTCATCAGAAGCGATGGCTGGCTCGATCATCGCGGATTCATCTGGGTTGGTACCGCAAGAGCTGTCCTCGTGCACTTCCGTCATGGAAGTGTGGCGCAACGCGACAACTGTGGTCTCTATTGAGCCAGCACGAAGCTCCTTCGTCTCAGCGTTCTCGATGGATCCTAGCGCGACGGTTGGCTCCATGATTGTGACGGATTCTTCTCGCTCACCACCAGCATCTTCGCTCGGCGGCGACACGCAGACGATCGAACCGTCGTCACCACCACCGCCAGCGCCAGTAGTGCCGTGTCCTCTGGTGTCTCTTGGTTCGCTTGGTGGGGATCCAGACGACTCCACTGTTTGCTTCACGGAGTCTGGACTCAGCGCCTTACTTCCAAGCGGCAGGTGGGCTTCTTCACCGAATTGACCTGATGGCTCTATCTTCGGGTCCACTGGCCTCAGAGCCGGATGTCCTTGCTGATGGCGAGCGAGCGACAGCGCTTGGCGCCCTAGGTCAATGTGTGGTTGCTGTTCTTCAATGATAAGACCAGGAGGCTCGGTCTCTTTTCCTTCTTTTTCTTCTTCCGTATCCTCAGCACGAAATCCACCAGAACCTCTGACCATTACTCTTGTGCTACTCTCTTGTGTGACTTCATCACTGCGAGTCTCTTTCAGAACAACAAGCCCGATGTTTCCGGCGGATGCGCGGCGACCAGCAGTTCTTCGTGAGCTGCTCCACTCGCTTTTCCCATCACGAGCGGTAGAAACTGATGGCGGTTGTGACGCCAACATCGGTGCTGGAGGTGGTGGCATCGACAGCGATGACCTTTCTACCACGTCACCCCCGTTATCAATGGTTCGTATCTTCGCTGTTCCCGATTCTTCCAACCCGCTAGTCTTCACTGTTCTTGTTTGTGTCAATGGCACCGGCGCTGGCGCTGGCAACGACAGCTCCACATCGCTGTCCTCGCTGGGCGACACACGATGTGCGACGTCTTCTTCCTCCTCCTCCGCAGCAGCAGCAGCGTCACCTTCTTCTGCTTCTTCTGCTCTCTCTCTCTCCTCGAGCAGCTCCAGCAGTAGCAGCTCCTCGTCCGCAGTCTCTTCCATCGCCTATTGCACTGTCGCACGTGGGCGAGAGCTCCAAACGCATTCGTGCTCGTGCGTCGCTTCAAGTGCTTCTTCCTCTACAAGAGCACACCCGGCATCAATTACCTTCTTGCATTCAATTTTCACGATAGAAATAAACTTGACAGACTTCAAAATTCATAATATAAGGCTCGGAATATATATATTCATCTCTATAAAGTATATCCTGCTGTACTTCCTGTCAAATTGGACAAACTCGACAAACTCGACAAACTCGACAAACTCGACAAACTCGAAGTGCGACCCACGCTTTTTGCTTGTGCTCAAGCCGAAAAGCGAGAGCGAGAGCGAGAGCAGGAGGCGAGCTGAGAGATGAAGCTGCGTGTGCTGACGTACAACGTGTTCTTCGAGCCTGTTTGCATGGAGCTGCGCATGAAAGCGATCGGCCACGTTATTGAGCGCGCGCGGCCCGCGATCGTGGGCTTCCAGGAAGTCACGCGCGCCTCGCTCGAGATGCTCAAAAAGCAGGTAACGTCTGTCTGCCAGCCGTAATGTCAACCCAAGAGCTACAAAAGCACTCAGTGATCTCTGCCTGTGTTGCCTGCGTTTCTATCTATGTATGCCTTGCAGCGCTGGGCCAAGTACTACGACTGCAGCGTGGACGTGGCGCCGCCGTTCTCCGAGGCGTATTTTGTCGTGCTTTTCAGCGCGCTGCCCGTGCTGGCGCTCGAGACGCTGCCGTTCGCTAACTCGGGCATGGGACGGGAACTTGTGACCATGCAAGTCGAGGTGGCGCCGGGCAAGAGCCTTTTCGTGGGCACGTCGCACCTCGAGAGCATGCCGCAGTTCAGCCGCGCGCGCGTGTCGCAGCTGAAAGAAGCCCTGCGCTTTCTCGAAGAGCGCGTCGAGAAGACCAATACAAACGACACGAAGACGAGCCTCGGCGCGATCTTCATGGGCGACACGAACCTCATGCGCGCCGACATGAAGGTGCTGGACCCGCGACTGGGTGGTGTCGTCGCCGACCTCGACGTGGAGAAAGCCAAGAGCGCGCGCTCCAAGTGCCGGAAGTGTGGCGAGACCATCGCGAAGGACGCCGTACGCGTAGGCAAAATGGCGAAAGATACGCTCCCGGGCGGCAAGCAGCTCGAGATCCGGCTTTGGTTCCATGAAAACTGCTTTATCGCCACCGCGAGCTCCGAGGAGAAGCAGATGCTAAAGAGTTTATCGAATAGCTCCTCTAAGGAGAGCAGCAACAGCAGTAGCAGTAGCAGCAATTCCTCGGGATCGACAGAGGCGGCGAGCAAGATTGATTTGGCAACACTGGGACTACCCAGTGGCTGGAAAGACCTGTGGCTCTCTGTAGACGGCAACACGGAGGAGAACGGATGCACTTTTGACGGCAAAGCCAACGCACTCGTGTCCAGCAGGGCGTTCCAGAGCCGTCTCGACCGCATGTATTTCTACGCTGGAGCTCAATTGCGAGAACAGTTTGCTAGATCGTCTGCTATTGTGCTGGAAACCATTGAGATTGTCGGCAAGGAGCCGATCAGCGACGGGCTCTGGCCGTCCGACCACTTTGGGCTGCTCGCGTCGTTCAAATTTGCCGAAGACGGCGGTACTGAAACTAAGCAAGAAGAGAAGCAAACAGGCAGCGCTCGCTCCAGTCCACCAAGGAAGAGAGTGAAAGAGGCGTCAGATGCTGGTACTGGACGCTCCGCTGACACGGCCGTTGAGATTGAGTGAAGAAGGTATGCTTTTTTGTATGTACGTGTGCTTGTATTGCATTTCTGCTGTGAGGTGTTATGGGGTAAAGGAACATGGGAGAATGTGTCATTCCTTTTGTCAAGTCTGTGTCTTTTACCAAAGCCACACAGCTTGTCTGTGCGGATGTCCTAGTACCCCTGGACGCTTGAGTATCGAGCGGGGGTGGGGCGTCCTCGGTCGTCGTTGTTGTCTTCACCGTTGTTGCTTCGGTAGCCGCTCTTTCGCCGCATCTTCATGAGTCCAGCGGCACCGCCTCCGATCGCAGACTCTGGCTCGCCGTCTCCATATAGACCCGCTCCTTTTCGAGACGACTGGTGCTCCAACCAAATGGGGACTTGCTGCTGCTGCTGCTGGTTGGGAAGGTTATGACTGTGACTTCCTCCTCGACTCTCATCCTGCTCTCCACGGTGCAGCACCACGTACGAGCCGTCATTCATCGAATCGTCGTCGTCATCGTCGCCTCCAGATCGCCGGCTTTTCCCTGGCGCCGAGTGCGGCGGCGGGAACACGTCGACCGCCATTTTCGTCTCTTCCGCAGGGACAGATCGCGGCGGCCGCAGTGCTGCGATTCTCCGCACATGGGACGACCGACTCCCACGGACACAGGTCGCGTCATCCGCGTTGAAATGGTCGGCGTTGTTCGCGCCACCGTTGTCACCATCGCTGAGCAAACAGCGGAGACGCCGCTGGAGCGCGGCAGAGCAGCTGTCCTGGATGAACTTTTGCAGATCCTCCGCTCGTGTCTCTCTCAAAAAGTTCATGATCTTGATCGACGCTGTCCGGGTTGACGGGCTCGGGTGCGTGGTACAGGATCCCAGGAATGGCACGACATTCTCCACACCGAGTGGCTCACTTGGCGATGACGATTTTGAAGAAGAAGCCCCACTCGAAGACTTGCGCCGTGCCATAGCTGCTGGATTTGCGTGAGGGCCATCTCCTCCTCCGCCAGTATTGCTGCCTGTCGTGAGGAGATTGTAGAGCAATTCGAGCCGTACCATTGTCTGCCACCGCAGTTTCGTAACCGCGATCTTTTTCACGCGCTTGGACTTCTCGCTCGTCAAGTCGTTTTGCTCCGGAGTACTCAGCAGCGCGTTGCAGACCGCGCTCTTTCCGGCTGCGTTCTTCATTGCGACCACGTGAAGCAGCGCCTTTGCCCTTGAACGCACGCGCACGCTCTCGTTCGCGGTCTGCTGGACCACACTGCGGATCGTCGAGCCGAGGATCAAGTGGACACCCCACTCGCCCCATGGGATCGCGTACTCAGCACACACCGCTTCGTTCCTCGGAGGGTCGACGAGGAGCTCCAGGAGCTCAAACGCAGACAAGCAGACAGATGGCGTCCCGTCGAGAAGCAGCTGCTTGGCGAGGAGACACGAGATCTCCCACGCGCCCTTGTAGTTCGCATGCCGAGGCGACTCGAGGTAGATATCCATGAGTTTGTCGACGCCCTGGCAGCGAGCCGCCGGTGATATCGACGTGAGCAGCGCCACGATCTGGCCACCGCAGATTTGCGTCAGTTTGTTGACGTCCAGCGCCAGCGATTGTTGACGCGCACTGTCGATCTCTGGTGCATCACTTGAAGCTGTTGTCGAAGAAGAAGAGGACGACGGTAGTGCCTTGTTGATCTGGACGACGCTCCGTGTGATCGCCTCGCGGATCACGGGCTTTGCCTGCGCCAAGAAGCCATTCAGGTTGATGCCTTTCCCGTACGAGTCGTCGTTGCCGCCGTTTGTGACTTCGTATATCGTCGCGTAGGTCGCGATCGCGCCATTGCGGACGTCCACGTGCTTGTTCTCGAACGCGGGACGGATCAGATCGAGAATCGCTGCGAGATCAGGCCGTGACCCTGGTCCTACTGCTGATGGTGCTCCTGATCCTGATCCTGACCCTGAGCTGATCAAGTGTGCTTCTTTGATTAGCAGCGTGAAGAGCTTGAGGAGCTCCCCGGTGAGGAGAGGCGACGACGCTACTGTCGCAGATGAAGCCACTAACTGCTGGTACTTCTCCACCAGCATCTTACACATGCGTGCATGACCAATGTGACTCAGCGACGCCAGCGAGTGGAGCAGCGTGAAGCAGTCGGAGCGCAAGCGCTGCTTCGTGTCGCCCAGCTTCTGCATCACGAGCCCAACCACGTTCTCCAAGATCGCATCGACGTACTCGTGCGTCGACGCCACCAGGGGCACAAAGTCCGTCGCGATGATCTGGAAAAGCCGTAAAGAGCACTGGAACACGCGCGCGACCGTGTCGTTCAGACCCAGTTCCATCGCCATCGCCATGACGCGGAGCGTGTCGATGCTCTTGGGCAGCGCCTTGTTAACAGAGGTTTTCCCGCTCACGGTGCAGATCACCTGGCGCTCAATCTCACGGATCGCCGCCTCTCGCTGAGCCCACGTCTTGTCGAGCAAGCAGCGCACGAGCTCTTCGCCGAGCCCGCTGATGATCGTTGCATATTGCTCTTTCTGTTCAAGGGTTAATGTTGTACCGTATGGGAGAGCAGCAGGCTGGGACTGAGACGCGCTTGATTGCGCTGCCGAGCTGCTCGATGAGGACGAAAGTGACGCGTTCGACAGCGCGGGACGGTGCTTTGTGGACGAACCCGAGGCGGTCGGAGGTCGGATCCCGCCCGAGGTACCTGGACGCGACGACGATGGCTCGACATCAAAGTCATCCACTTCGTCCATCAGCAGGTCTGCCTCCAGCACCCCCTTTTCGACCAATTTCGAGATGAGTTTCTGTCGCGATGCGCGCGCGAGAGCGTCCAGGAACGGCATCGTGGCGCTGCGAGCGACCTGCAGGGTATCAGCGACAATCTGCAGTGACACCTGGCGAACGTTCTGGTCCTTGTGCTCACAGACCTGCAGCGCTGGCTGGAGTACGCTTTTGATCGGCAGGGAGCCCAGTTCTCCCGTCGAGCCTTCCTGCACACCGAACTCCAGCAGCAGCTTCGAGATCAGTCCGAGTTTGTTGGTCAAATAGATTGCAGAGAGTGCCTGCGGGGAAGCGCTCCGGTCGCACGCGATCATTTCTTCTAGCAGGAACTCGGGCCCAATCGAGTTGGACTGCCGTGAAAGCAACAGAAGAGCGTCCTCAGTGGTCACGTGCAGACGGGTCTTGGAATCGCCAAGTTTCACCAGGAGCCGTGGGATTAGTGGTCGCACGAGGTCCTGGAGACTGGTACTGTCCTGAGCACTCGCGACAGATCCGTCGAATGCGATCGCTACCTCCATCAACAGCGACACCCCAGCTTCAAACACGGAGTTTACACGGTCCTGAAGAGCTTGGAGGAGCGTTCGCTGGATCGCTCGCAGCAACGAGCGGTAGCGATCCTTAGATGAGGATGATCTGGAATCAAACGTCAGCTGACGAGTGTCCACCTGGGCCTGCAAGAAGCTCAGCGCTTCCACGCGAGGCGCCCAGGCGTTGGAAAACAGACAGCGAGCCACTTTCTCGCCAAAAATCGCCAGAATATCCACCGCGTCGTCCTTGTTCTGGTCCTGGATCGGCTCGGCATACGGGAGGTCGTCTTCCTTTTGTGCGCTCTTTGCTCGAGGCGACATGGCCGGTGTCAACTCGTCAAACATCGTATTGGCTGACGGCTTTGAAGCCGCGCTTGCTGTGGTTCGCTCTTGACCGCAACCTTCAGCAGCTGACGATGACGACAAGTTGTTCAGGCGCTTACTCCCCTGAAGCGCGTTCTTGAGTCCGTTGTTGATCTTGGCCTGGATCGACGGCTTGAGAACCTGGTTCTGTTGCTTGAAGATCGACTCGCTCCAGCTCTTCATCTGCTCGTAGATCTCGTCCACGGACCCGCTCATGTCTACCATTCGACAGACATACAACAGCAACAATGAGGGGCAGCTCGCAACAACAAGACCAGCAGCAACAAAGGACGAGCTATATAAACGTACCAGACTGCTCGCATCGGATCAGCAGGCACTGTACCAGCAGATCGATCGCGGCGGTGCGGACGTGGACACTCGAGTTCTCCAGCGCGGCCGTGCTAATCTTGAGCGCGTCGGCGAAGTTCAGGCCGCTCGAGGCTTGGTCGAGGCGGTACTGACTGGCGATCGTGTTGAGGATTTTGATGGAAACCAGTTGGTGGCGCCACGAGACACTACTACTCGCAGAGCTCTCGGTCGCTTTCGATGGCGAGATCAGCACTGTGACTGATTGTGCAGCAGCACTGCTTGACATGATCTGCGAGATCTGTGCTGTCAGGTACTGCGTGAGGTCCATGCTCTTGCAGATCAGGTACAACAGCGACGCCACGGCCTCGCTTGCGTCTTTCTCGTTCGAGCCCGCGCCGCGGTTCAGTAATGCGTTGGCGATGTCGTGGATCACCGGACGATCTTGATGGAACTGGAGCGTGTGGAACTCCTTCTCACTCATCACAGCGCTGAATGCAGCCTTCAGCAGCGAATTGCAGCAGCAGGAGACCACCTGGGAGACCGCGTCCTGAAACCCCAGCAGCATCATCTTGCACGCGCCGTCGAAGAGCTTGATCGCCGCTTTCCCGCTCGTGACGCTCTGGAAGCAAAGGCTCGCGTCGTTGACCGCATTCACACGGGACTTCCACGTCTTGCTGCGGAAGCCGCGGCTGATGTCGTTCCCGAATGCGATTTTGACGCCCTCAAGGGCTTTCTTTCGTTCTCTTCCACCTGGGGAACTGTCATTCTCATCATCGTCGTCGTCATCGTCATCGTCAGCAGCAGTTTCGATACCATTATCACTATCGTCATCGTCGTTGTCGCCGCTATCACCGTCGTGCTTGTCCGGTAAAAGGATCGCCAGCATCGAGGCTTCCGCGACGTCAACAGGAGTCTTGCCCTGGTCGTCACAGGCGTGGACGTCGGCACCTGCTTCCAACAAGATCTTGACCACACCTTTGTGGTTCTGGGAGCTCGCGAAGTGCAGGGGCGTTTTGCCATTGCGACGCGTGCCCGAGAGCTCGGCGTTACACTCGACCAGGAAGTTCACGACATCCTCGTGGCCTTTGAAGCACGCGATCTGCAGCGGCGTGAAGATCCCGTGGTCGCCCTCGCGCGGGACAATGTCGCTGTGGTCGCTATAGTCGGTATCAATATCTGCGCCGTTCGAGATGAGCCACTTCACGAGCGGTAGCTTGCCGCTGCTCGATGCATAGAAGAGCGGCGTGTGGCCGAACGCGTTTGGCTCGTTGAGAAAACTCTCGGTCATCCCGTCCAGCATGAGCAGGTACTTGCACGCGTCCAGGTTACCATTGTCACACGCATAGTGCAGCAAAGTGTTCTTGGTCTTTGACTCCAGTAGGGACTTGACCACAGCGCGCTGGTCGTCCTTGCTCGGAGAAGAACTGGAAGTGGAGCTGCTGCCGTCTTCACTATCGCCATGGAGCACAATCTGCAGATAGTCCTTTACGGTCTGGAACTCGTCCTGTTGCGCGGCTTGGAAGAGCTCCTTGAGCGTCACTTTCTGGTGGGACCCGCCGCCGCCGGTGGCTTCTGCCGAAGGCATTCTCGGCGATATACTGAGCTTACTCACGTGAAGCGTTCACAGGACAGCAGAAGGGCTTCGACAGACAGGCGAAATGGCTTGGACGTCTGGAGATGACGAAGACTCTTCTGTGTGCGCTCAAGCTTGATCTGAGTTCGGCTGCTTCTCGTGCTCACCTCTCGGTCAACCGACGCCCTGCGACCGATCAAGAGGCAAACACTGTGAGAACGCCACGGAAAATAAAAACGGAGCATCCAAAAATGAACGCGAAACCAACCGCGCGCGCGTCACTTGAACGCGTGAGTATAAACCACTGTGTGGGTGCTGCTCTTAATGACAATATGATAATAGACACGTACGCTATTTCCTGGGTTAGTCTGTGAATGCGATGGGGTTCGCCTCGTGTCGCTCTACTCCCGTGGGCCAACGCCTCAGTCGGTTGTATTCGTGTATTACAAACGGCTGGTCAAGAGTTTGGTCCTGTGCAAAACAGGTGGAGGTACTGTAGTTAGTGCCTTCGACTCATCTGCGCGCTGGTAGGTTGATGCGACATTGTCATCTTGACTATGTTCTTTTTACTGAAGTACGGAAGAGTTCGACTCACTCCAGAGTAGATTTAGCGACTGGGGCTCGCTTGCGAGGATCAGAGGGTTTCTTGACATTACGCTGTTTCAGTACTGGGGTAGCGGGTGCTTGCTCCAGCGCTGCGGCTGGCGGTGGTGCGAGCGGTTAGAAGTGCATCTATGAATCAAATTAGGACGACGTTGTTCGAGTATGTACAAATGCGAGTCCGCGGTCTCAACGACTCAAATTGATGCAACTTATCTCGCTGCCGTTGGTAATTTCTGTCTGCCATCACTTTGCATGTTTGTCGACTTCCAAACACTAGTGGTGACTGCCATTTGACTATCCTTTCCGGTTCTCGAGAGCAACCTGATTAAATGGAATTCGTATTACACTTCTCGCCTACTCTATACACGTGTTGTTTAGGAACTACTTCGTCAGTATCATCCAGACACGTGTAAATATCGACGTCGCGATCTCGCTGACGTAATTCTGCGCCAATTTGTTGATATCTAATGCGCTATTGGAGCTTCGATTTGAATGACGCTTCCTGAGATTCTATGGCGAATTGCAGGCTGTCGAACAGGAAAGACCTCTGAGATTTCACAGATCACCGAGAGGCATGGATTGCTTCACTTCGAACACCCATGTGCTTATGCACAAGTGCTGGATGCGCTGCTCCAGAATTGAAGTATTATTCTCGATTTGATATCCGTACTGCTTTCTAACGCATTTCACTAAGGTGGTACAGGTTCAACAGCTCCAACCAACACGAGCGGGTGCATGGGCGTGCACGAGTTTCACCCATGGCTCATTAGGTTCTGTTTCCCTGCAAATGAGAGGTAGTCGATGACTTGGCTCATCTGCGGGCGCTGCGCTGGGTTCGGCTGGAGCATCATTCGGATCAGCGACCGCATCGTCGTACTCGCAGCGATCGGGATCTCCTGCAAGATCTCCTGGATCGTTTTCAAGTGCGCGACTATTTTCTCTTCTTTCAGCAGCTTCGCTTCAGACTGCGAATTTGTGTTTGTGTTGTACGCCAGCAATTGCTGTCTTTGCCACAGCACGAGCGCTTCGTATAGAGCGCACCCGAGCATCCACACATCCGCTTTCGCTGTGATCTCTTTTTCCTCCTTGAAAAGTTCTGGAGGAGCGATGCAGTAGCTTATACACTGCTGCATCGCTCCTGTTCTCAGTTGGTCTTCTGTAAATGCCACTTTGCAGCACAGGAATCCCGAGATCTTCACTTGCGGACGGCCTTCACTTTCACCACAATGGCTCACGTAGATGTTATCCAGGCTGAGGTTGAGATGGAAGATCCCAAGGCTATGCATCGCTGCCAGTCCTACAGCGACTTCACGAAACGTAGCGAGCAGATGCTGCTCCACACTGGCGTACGCTGGTGCTGAGCTGTCGCCCTGACTTTCGAGGTAGTGTTTTCGGAAATCCTGCAACCACGACCCTGCTGGGAAATACTCGGTTGCAATAAACAGGATCGGCCAGCACTCCACCAGCATTCCCGAGTCGGCGAAAAACTGGAACGTGTGTCTGGATACAGACACGACATTCGCCACAAACGAGCTTCGCAGTTTCTCTTGTAAAAGTTTGAGCTGCTTGAATATGTGGTTGCCCTCGCTCTCGTTTCGGCAGGGAACAGTCTGAAGGATAAAGTAGTTGGCGCTCGACCCGTCGCTCAGCGTATTCTCTGAGCGATCTAGTATCTGGAGCACCAATTGTTGCGGTTGAGTGAGCAAGAGGCACCGCAGGAACTCTAGTCGATACAGAAACGAGGTTGGATTGACGATGTGACTGAGCATCCGAATGTACGAATTGTACGCTGCGTCTTGCACATGCAGCAGCGGTCGCTCCAGCGCGCGTCGATTTCGCTCCAGAAAGAGAGTCATCTGCACTTCTTCGCTGTGCATACTCTTCCGCTCATTCTCTTCGCTTTCAAAGATTTGCATCGCCTGCTGCAGTTTTGCGCCCGCTTCGTTTCTGTTGGCCTTGGAGTTTTTGTCTTTCAGTTTCTTCCGCATTGAGCTTTTGAGACCATTTCGGTTAGCTTTTTTGTGAACTCTTCGCTTGGGGCTTTTACTCTCAGAAGTAGTAGAATCCTGACTCATCATACGCTCGGTCAGGGTTACTAGTGATCGCACGATTTCAAAGACGATCGCGTCCTCTTCAGACGTGCCTTGCAGATGAGAGCTCAAGCTATCCGGCTCTGGGTAAACTTTAGCTTTTGGAATGGCAGCGCTCGCTTCTTCTGCGCTGTTGTCTTGCTGAGCTGTAGAAGCTGGATCTTCTTCCACCAGCTGTGTCGGTTCGTCCTTTTCCATAAGCTTCAGCTCTTCTTCTTTCGTTTTTAGAGCGTACCGTGACGCCCAATGGCTGCGGTGGGTGCTCTCGCGCTCTTCGTACTCCCGCCTCTCAAGTTCCCACTTTCTCCGTCGGCATAAACAGCAATACAGCGGCAAAGTTTCGCCAAATCTGATAAAGCGGTGGTGGTGGCTCTTCTCCCACACTTCTTTTGGCGCTAGTGCATAACTCTCATCGGAACGGAACGCCTCTTGCTGCTCTTGTTCTTGTCGTAAGCGAATTTGATCTTCGGTGGCCTTCAACGCAGCGATTTCTTGCTCAACCTTTTTCTTGGAGACGATCCCAACGCGCGCACGGAGCAGACTTGTGCCGGGCTTCGAGGCTGCGGCCTCCAGTGTGGCTTCGATTTCGTCTTCTGCTTCTTTTATTGCACTTTTCACACTCGTGAAGTGATCTACCGCATCTTCGATTATCGCTACGAACTCAACGAACTCATCCATGGTCACTGCGCAGTCATGAAGATGCGAGTTCGATACGAAATCGAGCACAAACTTCTGGATCTCCTGCGAGCTGATCAGCTCTGCAAGTCCGCGTACTTTCAGTGCGTAATGCTGGGACCGCCTAGCAAGTCGTATGCGTATTTTTTGTGTTAGACGTGCAGACGGTAGATCATAAACCAAGCACCAGTATAAACAAATAGAAATTCGTACTCAAGCGTGAAAATGCCAAACAGGATCTGCAGCAAATGGAGCTTGCCCAGAGCAGCCTCGTCGATCAGAACAAACACTTTCTGTATGTTGCTCAGGTTGTCTGCTTGCGTAGTTTGCTGCTTTTTTGCGTACCTCTCTGCGATCTCAGGTTCCATGGTTTTCTTGCGCTTTGCCTCCGTCTCTGCGAGCTGCTGAGGCGACGAGAGCAACAAAATTCGCTGCTGCAGAAGTTCAGTGCTGCACTCGATCTGGCTCAAAAAGTACCTGGTAAGCTGCGTGCGAAAGTGTATTAGCATTTCCTGCTGCTTCTTGAGGATCAAAACTTGCTTCTGGTGCTTCAGCCGCTCTTTTCGGATTACGCGCCGCTGCTTGATTTGCTCCACCTCTCTCTCAAGTCTCCAGCGGATCGTGTCCTCGAGTGTGAATAGTGTCCCCGCATTATTGAGACCGGTCTTCGTTTCCGTTGACCCTTTCAGACCACCGCCATCAATATCGTCCGCACTTATAGCACCAGTCTGCTGCGGAATCACGATGCGCAGGTACATCGCCATCAGCTTTTTGCGCAGTCTCTTCTGCTTTTTCTCATCGTTCGCCTGATTCTTCTTGAATCGCGCTTCTGCTGCGACCGACACGAACTTCTTCTTCTTCGGTTTTGCTGTCTTCACCTTCTTGACTCCGTGGCCATTCATGCTTTTGCTGGAGGCTGTGGTTGCGCTGCATACCCCTTCTTCTTCAAGTGCGTCGAGCATCACGATCATTGCATCAATCACTCCAATCGCAATCTCAAACTCTGAATATTCGTCCTTGCTCTTTATCGAGGCTGCATCGGCCCATTCCCCGTCAGCACTGCCCTTCGTCCTCAAAGGTTCATCTTTTACCGCCTGCTCCTTTTCGTCGTCTTCTTCCTCCTCTGGAGGCAGCTCCCACACGGACTCACCCGTGACCGCGTTATAAAAGTATATGCTCCCATACTCGTCCGTGAACACCTCCCACTTGGACTGGGGCGATAGCGTATCGTGGATGATGCTAGAACTGGTCATCGCGTCGGTGGATTTCGTTGTTGTCGCTGATCGCAACCACGGCGTGCCTCAGATCTGGACAGTCAGTCGTACACAGTAGCAGCAGCATAGACAAATGCGCCACGTCAGCCACATTGAAATGTACACTGCAGCATCGCGCTACCTTCACGCGAGCATCTCGCATCTCCACACACGCACGTAGATCCCAGCCAAAGAGCTCACATTTAAGTCACCTTCATCGTCATGTCATAATCGAGTTGCTAGCGCCATTGTGTTGGTTTCCGCAATTTGATGGGCCGTTTCACTTCAACTCCCAAACGTAGCCCCAAACATAACCCGTAATTTTTGACCTGGTTACTTGGTTACGTTATCCGTTGAAGGAAAACTCAAAAGATCGCACGCCTTTTCAGGACGATCTTTTGGAGCCAAAACGTTGAAGACGTCAACGCCTTCGACTTTCTAAAATCTTGGCAGATAGCTTGATTAAAGTATGAAGCTGCCAAGACTGTTTGTTAAGAATCCGAAATTTGCAACATATTGGCAGTTGACTTGATTAGACTATGGCACTGCTAGGATCTGTTCGTATCTCGACAGTTCACGCAGATGTCTGATAGAGGCAAGGTGATATGATACACCACCAATGTGCTGACAGGACGCCGGCAGGCAGGTGATCAAGGATCCAGATTTTGCCAGCAGCTCTTCGTTCGCAGCTCTTCGTTCACTGGCGCAGCAGCATCAAGCCATTTGCGAAAAAGATCGCTCGAGCGACACAGTGCACCCTCCTCCCAACGCCCCCAGTAAGCTCTCGCCTGCCACGCTCACGTACCTACCACCCATCATGCTGTACTCATACGCCGACTGGCTCACCGTGGAAGATCCTGCGCACCTGCAAGGCTTGAGCACCCAATACGATGAACAAAACGACGACGGTGCAATGCAGCAAACGACTCATACACCCTTCGCCGTGCCCAACAAGAAGCAACTGAGCCGACCATTATTCAAGCCACTGGCGCCTCCATCATCCTCGGCAGTCGACGATCTCGCGCGCTCACCACGGAGCTTTGAAGAACTACAGCGCGGGAGCCTGAGCCTCGCTACGAGCATCGAAGAATTCAACGCGATCATCGACGCCGACATGAGCGATAACTACTACCAGGAAGCTGCAGCGAACGAGCCATTTCCTCCGCTGCGCAGTGTGCCGCAGCTGTTCGGCAAGCTCTTCTTCGCTGACTCCTCGTCTACTGCGAGAGCAAACGCGTCAACAGGCGAGATCAAGTACGGCTGGACACCGTTCGACGACGGTGAGTTTCAGTTCGCGAGCGTCGAGCGTGACAACGCACACAGTGTTCGCCGCTGGTGACCCGCCTCGCCTCGCATGCTTATTTTCTATTTGCACACCCACACCACTTTCTAGCAGTCGAGTCGCCAAGCGCTTGTGGCCAATTTTGCCTTTTCCAGATCCTAAAACTTGAGTTCCATAATAATATTGAATAAATAAATAACAGCATGCTGAACATACACACCACCATCAATCTCAATAGCGTAGCGCACGTACTGCACTTCATGAGGCAGATGCGAGCATACTCGTTCCCGCCGCGCATGCTGCTGGATTTGTTTTTCAAAGAGGAGAATCGCACAAATTGGTGATCGGTTTTTAAAGAGACCTGACGTAGGTTCCTTTAAAACCGATCCGGGCAACAACAATAAAAATAAAACGATCAAAACGATCAGCAAGAATGACGACCGAGGTGGGCAGCACGCTGCTTTCGTTCCTCTTCGTCGGTGCGCTCTGGGGCTGTACCAACCCGCTCATCAAGCGAGGTACGCAGTAGTGCTGCTGTTGCTGCTATCAATGCTGCTCTTCGATTGACTGGTTGTGAGGAGCTAATGATTATGTGCGCACTTGCAGGCAGCGCGGTGGACGTGACGTACTCGCGCAAGAACAACTCGCTCGCTGAGTTTCTACATCAGCTGCTACACTGGGCAAGGAACTGGAAGGTATGCAACTTGCTGTAGGGTATGTGCGTCTACTTTCTCATTGCTAAGCTGGCCTCACTCATCTGTGCTTTCGTGTGTGTGCGCTGTCCAGTTTGTGGTTCCGTTCGCATTGAACCAGAGCGGCTCGGTCGCGTACGTGTACCTCCTCGGATCAGCAGGTACACACCCTTTTTCAATCCATGCGTGTCTAGCTGATTGCCCTTGTCTTTCATGTCTGGTATTGAAATGTGGGCTGACTGGCTGGACTGCTCGGTCTGTTTGTGTGAGTGTAGAGATCTCGAACGCAGTACCGATTTGCAATTCGCTGACTTTCGTGTTCACGGCGATCACGTCCCGAGTACTGGGCGAGAAACCCAAGCGACCAACATGTACGTGCACTAATACACTTACTGTTTCGCTAGCTCAGTGTGCGGACACTGCCATATTTGGCGCACTGGTGTGGCAACTCTCACTCACGACTGGGTATTACTGCTGCGAATGTCAAGGGACGTATGCTGGAATGGTGCTCATCCTGCTCGGAGTTCTGATCTGCTTTAACAGCAAGAATCCCCAGTAAGAAGTCCAGTGTAAGAGCGATTTGAATCCATAGCTCATTTCGATATGTTTTCCCAAAAAGAGTACACAATTCACAGCGACCCAGGACACGCTTGCCTTCAAGTATTATATTTTCAGTGACAAGCGTGTTGGTGAAATTCGACGTGCGACATTCATTGACGAATAGCTCTTCGACAAGGCGCTGTAGTGAAGTTGCCCAAATAAAAAAACTCGTTGGTATTGCAAAGAACATCAATTGATTACACTCACTCATCCAGGCTACTTACTGTATGTCTATCTGGAAGATGCATACCAAATACTATTCCACGTCGCTTCAATAGACCGCTACAAAGTATACACAAAAGAGATACCGACTGCAAGAGTACAGTACGAGCAGTAGTTACCTACGCTTCGCACGTCATCTCACATTCCACCCGCCAGTGTCTTCAGAAATACACCCGTCGGAACGGCTCTGGAAGAGGACGGCACGCCGCTTCGGTCATTGTGTCCTCAGTGCAGACCCTTAGTATCCTGCGCCAGTCTGGACAGTGTCGCTATTCGCGTCAGCGTTGGTATCACTGCCGGCGCTGGCGCTGGTGCTGGCACTCAGACCCGACGCGCTGGTCGTGGTCGTGACCGCGTCTGGGCTCGAGCTCGAGGTCGCAGCATCCGGAATCGGAGTCGCCGCACCTGGCGCCGCGCGGTCGGGGACCACAAAGCCAGCCTTCTTCAAGTCGACACCCGTGGCTTCGGCGTGTGGAGAATAACCAAGCTCCTTGAGCTCCATCTGGATGATCTCGATGCGCTCAGGACTAAGAGGTGCGTCCGCAGCAATCGGTGTGGCGGCTGATGGCGGTACCTGGGCTGAAGCAGGCGCAGGCACGGGTGCTTGAGCTGGAGCTGGCGTCACGACTGGCACCGCGCTGGTTTCAATCTTGGAGAGGTCAACGCCCGCCGCCTTGGCGTATGGCGAGTGGCCCAGGATCTTCTGCTCGTTCTGCATCACCTTGATGCGCGCTGGAGAGATGGTCTTGCCGTACGACGAGACGACCGCTGGGACCATCGGCGCAACAGGCGCAGCTGGAGCCGCAGCCGCAGCCGCTGGTGCAGCTGGAGCCACTGGTGCAGCTGGAACCACTGGTGCGGGGATCTGCGAGAGGTCGACGCCCGCCGCCTTGGCGTATGGCGAGTGGCCCAGGATCTTCTGCTCGTTCTGCATCACCTTGATGCGCGCTGGAGAGATGGTCTTGCCGTACGAAGAAATCACCACCGGCGCAGTCGCTTGCTGCTGCTGCGAGTACATCATCTCCTCACCAAGCACTTGCGGAGCGTGGAGGAGTGTGACCGCCGCCAGGGCCGCAGTGATGTACACGATGATGGTCTTGACTTGCATGGCGAGACGAGGAGGAAGAGGAGGACGGTGATGGGTCTGTAGTCTCGGTGCAACAGCTTAGTTGGTTGGTGTGTTTGTCTCCGCGTGTGTGGAGGGGAGGAGGGAGCAAATGCGTGTAGTATTTGCTGGTGATGGGTCGGCTGTGCGCTCGGTGCTGGGTGGCAAATTGAGAAGTGAAGATCCAGGTACTGGTGCTGGTGGAGAGAGGCTAGGTACCTACCTACCTACCTGTATTGCAGCGACGTCGTGAGAGCTCATTTTGCTGTCCCTGTGATGGTCATCAGTCTGCAGTCCATGCAAACGGAGCACAGGTCTACACATACACACACACACACACACACACACACACACACACACACACACACACACGTGCTAACCCTGAGAGGGTTTCTCAATACCAACCACTTGTCGACTCTTAAGAAGTGGAGACCTGGTCATCACAGCTGCTATCCAATTATGTGGGTATTGGTGAGCGCCAACAGCAGACGCATCAGAGGGCCACAGCTTGCTCCGGCGTGCCTCTACCCACCGGAATCAACTCTCGTGATCGACAGTCGCAGAACAGACCATTTGACACCGCCCACCTTTTCATTCGGCTGTTTGATTACCATTGTCTGAAGATGGACAGTTTGAAGGACAGAACTGGCTACAATACTATCTACATCTGCTGGACATTGGACTAGAACGAACAGCTCATTAGGCCACACTCGCAAATAGTGAGTAATTTCGATTGCTTGATGTTTTCGCGAAAATATGAGTCTTTTTCGTTAAGCTAAATAATAGACACGTGCCGGGATAAATGCCATTGTCGACAATTGTATATCTTAATTTGCTGATT
>JAADVO010000542.1:0-22408 GCA_023335655.1 Globisporangium spiculum | reverse complement strand
CAAACATGCACGAGAGAATCGGCACCTGCTCGTCCTCGGACAGTCGAAGCAGCTCGTCGATCGCTGCGACAGACCCGCTCGTTTCAGTCGTGGAGGTCGATGAGTTTTGTCCGGAGCACACCTGGAAGAGCGCGAGCGAAAAATCCGACGTGCACCTTGTCGCATTGCTGGTGAAGTCGGAGCGAGACACCGCCGGCGCTGCCGAATAGCCAACGACGAGGAAGAGAAACATGACCATCACTGCGACGAGAGACACGGCGACAAGCTTGAGCATCGAGATCACTTCAATGCGCATAAAACTGGCGTCCGCACCAACAGCGGTGGCAGCATTAGCCTTCATCTTGTTGGTGCTCACCATTGGGTCGAGTGGTTCGCGCGGATCCTGGGGAGATGTGTGATCGCAGATAAATACGCTCTCTTATGCCAGATGAAGTGACCGCTTGGCGCTAGTTCTCCTTGCGAGAGCCCGACCGTTCGTTCAATTGGGGGGTTTCGTCATTCATGAAGCTTGCGACTCGGTTGATCAATTTGAAGAGCGAACGGCTATGCACAGCAGGCAGACTTTTTCCAGTCTGTCAGACAGTAACTTTGGGCTGCATGTGTGGAGCTGTCTGTGAGTAGCTTCATATTCGCCCTTCGTGACCTTGATCGTTTGCTCGCTCACCAAGTGCAAGCATTGCACTGAGCGTACCTGTAATACTGAGCAGTCTGACACCCAGCGAAGATGACAAGAAACCTGCAGCTGACACACTCATTCGCATATACCCTTGGACTTCCCTTGCTCTGTTTGTAGCCTCCCCATCTGCCCATGGGAAAGTTTCAATTTGGTGTGGAAACGTTTGAAGCTTTGGATTGATATTCACAAGTCTGTACACGTCGTGAGCAGCAGAGAGCGGCCAACAACGACTCCTACTGGACAGCTATCAACTCGCAGCCTCAAACCGACACGTCCCCGCTCTCAATGCGCACGCTTCGAGCATCGCTGTGCGTCGGCGCAACTTTCTACAATCAGACAGATTTCAAGACACCGTGATGACGCACATGCCCATGAAAATGAACGAACCACTCAAGATAGACAGAACTCGCATCAATAAGCAGCCATAACGTATGTGCACTCGCTCAGGAACTCGTGGCGCTGCGCATCGACTTTTCTTTCCAGCACCTCGCGCATCGTCTTGATTGACGCGGTATTCTTGTGCATCATTGTCACTACTGTTGATTTGGTGGCGACAACGCCACATTCAACTTTTGCGCTTCATGATTCATTCAATACATCCACCCACCCAAGAACGAAGACATGCGAGCGCGCCAACGCGACGCCTCTCACTTGTCGCGCTTCAGAGCCACCGGTGACGCGGAACTGCTCGGCGCGGAGAGCGAGCAGATGCTTCGCGGGATGGGATCAACTCCGTTTCATCTGCTGAAGGTCAATCCCGGTCCAGGGTCATCGCTCTCGCTGCTCAATTCGGTGCCTGTGGTAAACCTGATCTTCTCCCAGCTAGCGCCGAGACAGTTTATGGTCGATGCTGGAAGCCCGCTGAAACTGAACGCATTCGCAATCCTCGCGAAGCACTCGCAGCGTCTCGATGGGTTCCTAGAGCTCAAGCGCGCGTTCTGGACGGATGTGTTAAGCTCCAGAGCGATAAAAGCTGCCCGTGGTGTTTATGCGTGTTCGTTCAGTAGTCCAGAATTCTCCCGCTTCAATATACACTTCAGGCATTATCAACACCTGTGCGAAGTCAACGAGGCGCTCATAGAGGTGGTGTACACGCTCATAACGACCCTAACTGCGATGCAGACTCAACAACAGCAAAGCGAGCTCAAAGATTTTGAGCAGTCAATAGCTAAATCGAACCAGATGGTCGCGTTTGGTCTCTCGTTCGTGCGCTGCAACCCCACTGCAACCTCGCTGGAGCGTATTGAACGTCTCCTCGACCGCGCTTTTGTCCACCCAGATCGCCAGTACGATAGCCGGATACTGGACTTCAGCAGCAAAGCAATGGACGATGCGGCACTGGCAGCAGTCGCCAGGATTGTGCAGAAGAAGAACGTCTACCAGATCGAGGAGGTCAAGTTGAACGAGATCATCCTTGCGACCTGTTGGTCAACGCTTTGCGAGGAAGTCTTGGCTGTAGATTGTTGTCGCTTAACCTGAATGGAAATTCCCAAGTCACCGGCACGCGCACAAGAGCTCTGTTTGCAATCTTGATCAGCAACACAATACTTCGTGAGTTGCGACTACACAGCGCCGCTTTCGGAGCACGAGAGCTGCTAAGTTTGCGTGAAATCTTGCAAGGCAACCGCACGCTCGAGCAACTCGAGCTGATTGAGAGAGCGGAGCACTTAACGGATCTCGATCCAGATGATGTGACCCTTGAGCGTTCATGCTTGGATGCCGCATATCAAGGTCAGGTTTTGCAATCCTCGCTCCCAATGGAAACCAAGTTGGCATTCCTAAGTGCCATGACAACCAACCAACGAGGTGAGGCGTTGATGCGTAGTCTGTTGGATTCATGGTTGTTGTCGTTGATTTTCGCGTTCGCGGCGAGCTATGGAGTGAAGCGAAAGATCGCATGGAATGCCGACTTTGTGTCCCATTAATACTGAACGGCAACTAGTGTGCTTCTAACGACACCCGGTGGCAGCACTAGCCGCGTGTAAGAAGCATATACCGTCTCAATACGCTGCACTTCTTAAGCACAAAGAGAATGCGGAGGCCAGTCCAGAGGTGTGGTAATATAGATTTGCAAGCATTTGTACCACAGGATCGTTTCCCGACAAGAGAGAGACTCTGCGAATTTCACGGTTGTTGAGAAGGCAGCCACGATGATACAGATATGAAAGCACGAGGATGGGAATGGTTCATTCTGACTATTTGTTGGGATCCTCTCATTACTGCAGCTCTCGCAATTTGGGAAAAGCTAGAATATTGACGAATTCGCGCTTTGTCGCCTATCAGACAAATCATCAACGTAGCGATGTGAGGTGGTTAATTTTCTCCAGCTGACTATGATTTGCAAAGCGACTCGAAGCCGCACTTACATGGAACGAAGGTAGTCCTTGGTATATTCTTCGAGGGGTAAACCACCGCCTCGCACTGCTGATGCTGCCGCAGCACCACTCCCAACGGGCTTCCCTCCCCCGAGCTTCATCGGATCTCCTCCAGTGTCGAAGCTCTCAGTTTTATCAAACGGCTCTGCAGCTCGTATGCTTGTTTCCGGAAGGCTCACTGATGATTCCGAGGACTGGTAGTGGTTGAAGCCGCCACGTACTGTCTCTTTGTCTATTGACTTCGCATTATCCAAAGGCGACATTAGGGACTGCGACGGGAACAAATGCTCGTACAGGAATGTCAGCACTTCGTCATGAGCCAGCAACCTCTCGATCAAACGAACTCGGTCAACAGTTGTGAAATTCTCAAACTCTGGTCCCACATCATATCTCTGGTTCCTCGCTCTGTCTGCATTCGAGGCACGCAGTCCGGTCTTGTCTTGCTTTCTTTCCAAGGTTGTTGATCCACCGCCGTGTCTTCTCTTGATTACTTCTTCTTTCACAGACTCGATGCATTGAATGAAGAAGTTCTCCAGATGTGAGCGCTGCTCTTCATTTTTGCCGAGATACCGCTGCTGCCTCATCATCACCAGCTCTTGATTCTTCTGCTGCAGCTCTCGCTTCAGGATCTTGATCTGACGCTTGAATTTTTCTTCGCGCTCTTCAAACATCGCTGGGGAGGACGCTGCAATTTCCAGATTCAAGTATGGCAACCCTCCAACATTGTTCACTCCAGCAGCTGAGCTCTCTGAGTTTCGCTTCATTTGTTTCCTCGACATTGCTGAGCCGCCTTTGTTCTGACCCTCGAAGGATGGAAGCATGCTGTTCTCGAAACCAGCATTCGCTGGCAACGCGATACGCACATCCAACTCTGCGCGTAGCAATTTGTTCTGCTTCTTACACGCTTTCAGCTGCTTCTCCAACCAATTTCGATCTTCTTCGATAGCCTCCAGCTTCTCCTTCATGTACTTCAGGTCTTTGGTCATGGACGTTGTGAATGCGTCAAGCCGTAGTGCCTCTTTCCGGTACCAGTCTCGCTCCTCTTCGATCTTCTTGATCTTCTCGGTCTTGTTCTCCACCGTTTCGTTGCGGTGCATCTTTTCACGCATGTCGTGTAGTTCTTTCTGGACATTGTACATGTGCGCTCGATACGCAGCTAGAAAATCCTTCTCCTGACGACCGAGCACTGCGCTGATCTGTTCGACACGAATGTGAATGTGTTAGTGCGGAGCGTATCACCCATAGAACAGACTCAAAGCCATTCTCCCACCTTTTCTGATAGCGATCCCACGACTTCATGGAGCTGGGCATGTCTGTCTCTCACGATCGCCATTCTGCATTTTCCACCAAGCAACACAAAAGGGGTCAGCCACCATGCCAGTGTCAATACGAAAGCGCGAGTCAAGCAAGAATTCTTACGCTTCAGGCTCGTCGACGACCACCTTGCCGTGGTGGCTCTGTCCATTCTCGTTTGTAGCACTGGCACCACCCCCATTGCGCAGCGACGTCAGGAACGTATCCTTTGAGAACACCTCGAGGTTGTCTTGGCTCATGACGCGAACGATTCGCGCTGTTCCTGCGTGGTAATAATGCTGCTGGAGCCAAAGCAACCTCACTCGCGCGGTTGATATTTTGCAAAAAATAGCTGCCTTTGCTTTTCGAAAGCGAAACGACAAGCAGAAACCACCACATGACTATATATCCAATGACAGGCGCTGGTCAGCCCTTGGTTAACGATACTCACTCTGGAATGGCATTTTCGTCCCAAAGCACACATATATATGCGAGTCTGTTTTATGGCATTATCAGCATCCACTTCAGCGTCGATCCTGTCCTCGCAGAGCAACAGGAAACACTTTCTTTGGCAGCGAGCAACAACACATTTCTGTCTGATTGGACACTTATGTGTTGTTGTAACCGACTCGTGAAGTCGTTGTCGCGCCTTCTCGCGCGCTGCAGTAGCAGACGCGATGTTTCGCGGCGGAAACCTGAGCGGGGTCGGAGAGGCGAAGCGATTCTTTGCTCCTCCAATCTTCCCATTCCCCGACGTAGATGTGGACCCCGGACTGTATGAAGATGACGACGACGGGGAAAATGAAGATGATGATGCGAGCGACAACAACCTCGATCTGTACGACTCGCATGATTTCTACTCCCTGGAGCAAGACTTGTTCCTTGTCAAGTACCGATGCTTCCAACCAGAGCTGAAGATGGAAGAGATCTCGCAGCGCTTTCAGAAAAAGTTTGGCGTGACACGAGAACCAGAGCAGCTCGAGCAGCGCTTCCAGGCGCTCCGATCGCCCGAATTCGGAGTGCTTTTCGCCCTCTACCTCCAAGCAATCTCTCTGAACAAAGACGCCCACTATGCCATCTTGTCTGAATATCAGCCCCTGCTGCGGAGCACTCGAACTTCGTGCGAAACAAAGTTGTTTCAGCTTTTGTACGACGACGAGAAAGTCCTGCATGAACCAAATGAGATGATCAACGTCGAGATCACCGGCCGTAATTTTCCCAAGGTAAGAGCGTCCGTTCTTGAGCATGACCACTCATTCCAGGTCGGTTGGCTGTTCCGCTAACAAGTTGGAGTAGTACAATAGAAACGTGTCGAAAACCCAGCTCTGCCGTTGCGCGAACACGATCCAGCAGCTTTTTCGATACCAAGATGCTGGAGTGTGGGCGTCTCGTCACCAAGCATTCACACTTCAAGCTGCCGGCACTCGTCTCGAGAAGCTTCAGCTGACCGATGTTGTCGCGTTCTATGGCTCGTGCCACGTGTACAACCACTTGGAACAGCCGATCTTTGATCGCCTGGTGCAGTTTGCAAAAGACCCAAACCTGATGGAACGACTCGCGCTTCTGAGACAGCAGCTTGCAGAGTCGAGTCAAATCAAACACGACTCGAAACGCCACCTTGAGGACATCTTTGAGACGCAGCAGAGACAGCGCGTCACGAAGCTGGAGCAAATGCGGGTAGAGGAGCTCGATCGAATGACCAAGCAGCTGGAGAAGGTTTTGGAAGACGACATTCAACACATTCGCCGAATGCACGAAACGCTCCTGAACCACGAAAAAGCCAAGATCGACGCGAAATACGAAGAGCAAATGGCGGTGCTGAACGAGCAGATCAGCGAGATGAAGCATGAGACTTTCGAGCTTCAAAATACTTGCGAGAGCAATGGCTGGAATAACCTAGAGCGCGACATAATGCAGGCATCGCTTCAGGTCGAGCGCATCTTCGGCACCAGCGACTACCTGGTTCGACTTCTTATCTTAGCAGAGGATCTTGACGCCGACCCACTGCGACGAGCTTTGATCAGCTACTTGAGCGAAGAGAGCAAATTCCCTCAATTCGCGCTTCGCCGAGAGATGACGAGCAAGATGATACCGGATACCACCGTGCTCGAGATACTGAAGCGCTGTCCGACAAAAGACCTTCGCGAAATTGAGCTGGCTGGGAACCGATTCCTCCATCACGATCTTGTGGTACGCGAAATCCATACGCGGAAAATAGCCTTCGGCAGGTTCCTTTCGTCCTTGACCAACGACAAGCTTCGAGCTGCTCTTCTCTATTCATCCTCCAGCAGTAAACCAGGTTCAACTCGACTCGGGTACGCCTCACTTCCTCGCGAAGGTACAATCGCTGGCACCACCATGGACAGCGAATGCATGCAGCAAATCTCTGCTGTCAAGGATTTCCCAGAAGTACTTGAGCAAGAGTTCGCACGCCGTCGTGACTTTTCGTGCGTAAAAATGAACAGTCAGCACTTGGAGAAGCAGATCAGCTTCTCCGAGGAAGATTGCTTGCTGCAACTTGAAGTCTCTCATCGATACTGCACTGTCCTAGCGACGAAAGAGCGCAAGCAGGGCGACTCGGGCAAATGGATGTACGAGGTACGTGCTCGCTTCTTGCTGGCGTTGTCTAGTTGTCACGGGCAGATGCTAATTTGAGTGGTCGTTACCGCTGATTATTCGTCTTGCAGGCAACAATCGAGGTCTTCAGCGGTGATGGGGAGAGCATTTTGCTTGGCTGGGAAGTGCCGCGCGGCAATGCTGCGTCTTCAGAAGAATCGACTGCCAGCACGTCTGCTGCCATGAATGCCAGCTTGATAGACTCTCTTTCTCGAACAGCATCTTCATTATCGCTCCACGCGATAGCAGTAGCAGCCGGTATCTCATCTTCTGTATCTTGTTCGTCATCAAGCCTCCTGGCATCTAGCAGCACCAGCACGAGCAACAACACTCAGCTCGCATCGACGCTTGTTCCAGGACTCACTCCGAGCCAGGACGGTCGAAGCTTCGGCGTCACCTGGCAGTCCGACAGTGGCCTGGACATGGGCATTCTCCACGCGAACGGCCAGTCGCGCTCGGGCGTGCCATGCTTCCGCGCGGGCGATGTCGTCGGCTGCACGATCAACCAGGACGACGCGGTGCCGCACCTGCGCTTCTACCTCAACGGCGAGCAGGTACTGCCGTCAGTCGCGGGCACCGCCAGTACTCTATCGTACAGCGCGGGGATCGCTATGCAGAACCCGCCGTCGTGTCTCTACCCCGCGCTCTCCATGTACTCGTCCAAGAAGAAGCCGCAGATGCGCGTGCGCTTCAACTTCCGCGGCGGCTTCCAGTTCCCCATTGCGGGCTTTGAGCCATACGGCGCGCCATTGTGAAAAGGAAACTCGAGTTTCCTCTTTGGTTTTTAGCCAATTGAACCGGTTCATTCTTGCTTTTAGCCAATGAGAGATGCGAAATAATGGAAGCAAGAGTGATGGTCCCATATTTGAACTTTGATTTCCGCCACTCGACAAATGCAAATGCGGGCGGGCATCCATTATTGATAAATAGTTTCGAGTGTTCTACTTGGTAGACTACAAGACTCAGACCAAGGAAAGCAGCATGGGCATCGCGGGGCTGCTGCCGGCGCTCAAGAGCGTGACGCACCAAGTGCACATCGCAAAGTACGCTGGGAAGATCGTGGGCATCGACGCGGCCGGGTGGCTCTATAGAGGCGCGTACAGCTGTCCCATGGACGTCGTGTTGCAAACCAAGAACGCAGACGGGTGCGCAACAGTGTCTGATAGTCGTTGCACGTATTGAATGGTGGATCAGGACCCGAATGAGACGGCTTGCTAATGGATAGACCGCCGTCTGTGTGGATAGGTATCTGAACTACTGCATGGAGCAGATCAAGCTGCTGCAAGAACACAAGGTGACACCGATTTTCGTGTTTGACGGCGCGTATTTACCCGCAAAAGCAGAGCTGAACTCCGCACGAAACAGGTTCAATCGCAGTATTGGTGAACTGTTGTGCGCGAGCTGAGCTAAATATGACGGGTGTGTAATTTGCAGGAATCGACAGGTGTGGAAAACCAAAGCGATTCGGCAGCTGGACAGTGGCGACGAGAGTGGAAGCTATTCAGCATTTGCGAAAGCAGTGTCGGTTTCGAACGAGATGGTCATGAAGTTTATTGCAGTGCTGCGGCGTATGAACATCACATTCTACGTCGCTCCTTACGAAGCTGACGCGCAGCTGGCGTACTTATCGCGGCAAAAGATCATCGACGTAGTGGTCTCGGAGGACTCGGATTGCATTCCGTACGGCTGCAAAACGGTGTGATGCATACATCTTAGTGTCCATGTGATTGGGTTGTATGACTCATTTGTGTGTCTCATGTCGGATGTGCAGATTCTTTTCAAGTGGAGCCCAGATGGATGGGCATCTGAGCTGAAGCGACGCAGCTTAGGCGCGAATGAAGAGCTTTCCTTCGTTGGATGGACGGAGGAAATGGTATGTCTGGTTCTGTTTTCTGCAATTCGTCACAGTTCAAGCGTCTAACTCTTCCATGCTGTTAGTTCATCCAACTATGCGTGCTTTGTGGCTGTGACTATTGCCCCTCCATACCTGGCGTTGGCATTGTCACAGCGTACAAGTTTGTCGAGACCCACAAGTCGCCAGTGAAGGTAAGCCTCCATGCTGCGATCCAAGTTTGAGGGCAAACACTGATGAATCTGCACTCTCTAGGTCGTGAAAGCCCTCGAAGAACAAAAACACTCAGCACTTCCACCAAACTACGCAGAGCGATACTACTCGGCGATTATCACATTCCGGCATCACCTTGTGTTTGATCCTCGTGACAAGGTGATATGTAATATGTAGAGTGCTCACGACGAATTCTTGACTAACCGCTATATACACTCTCTGAAATGCTCTTGCTCTTCCTCCAGAAAATGAAAATGCTAAACCCGCTCACTCTTTCGAGCGATATTTTGCCGCTAGTCGACAAAGAGCTGCACTTTCTTGGCGACATTGAGCTTCGAGATGAAGTCGTCGCCTTGATTGCCTGTGGCGAAGTCCATCCGGTTACGCTGGATAGTTACGATTGGAAGCACGCTGCAGAAGCGCTCAAAGAAGAACGACAGTCTTGTTTGGCCCCGAAGCCAAGCGCGCACTCTATGACGTCTACAGAGAGCAGCAGTGTGCTTGACAGGCCAGAAAAGAGTCGCCTCGAGTACGATGATCAGTCAAGCCACTGCACAAGCCTTTCCCAACTTGATGTGGGCGAGCATGACGTTCAGGTCCCGCCTCACGTGGTACCAAGAAATCAGAGTGGAGAAAGAGAAGACCGAGAGAAGCCCAAACCAGCATCAACCTCATGGAGCCACCTCGACAGTGTGCTCGGAACCTCGCTGCACATTTTGAACTTCCGAAGTCCAAAAGTGAGCGACAACTTTCGACCACTCGTGTCACTCCCCAACCGCACGCCTGTTTTTCACGGCAGGACGGCGTCAAAAGAGATGAAGGAGTTTGAAAACCAGTCTGTTCGGCACATTGTGAAGCACATCAAGAATCCAACCAAAAGAAAAAGAGAAGAAAACGGAAGCGGGTTCGACGGTGAAGTCATGTGCCGCATCGATGGATCGAGTTGCAGCCAACGTCCAGCGAAGTCTTCAGATGTGGCCGAGAATGAGTTGACTGTCAAGGCGCCCAAACTCGACTTCAGTAGTTCCGCCATCCCTTCATCCCCACCAACCTCAGTCAAACCGATGAGGAGACCATTTCCGTTTACGTTTCAGAATGCCGATTCAGCCCAGCGACAAGAGAGTAGCTTCGACAATTCGTCAGATGCTAATAGTGGCAGTGATTTCTTGTGGGCATTACGTCCATTTCAGCAGAATCCGAGGGCCCCGTCTGAGTATTCGTCCTACTCTCGCGCGACCTACGTGGAAGAAAAATGGGATCGGATACTCGGCGCAGAGATCGACGCGAATAGTGAGAGTGGGAGCAGCGGGATGCAGATCATCCATTCGCAGGGCAATGAGTCAGCAGCTTCTGAAACAGACCGCAGTCTCGATTTGGACGCGCAGCAATGAATGCATGGCGAAAAGATGGAATCCGCCGCTCCATGTGGATGGTAATACATTATGCTTAAGTTATAACTGGTGAATGATGAATGGGTTGTTTGCTGCATGTTTTTGCTTGGTTGGCAGGAGTCAAAGATTTCCGCCAGAGATCACCAGAATCCGGTACCGTTCGTCGCAGGTCGGAACTCATCATCTTTCTTCGAGTTCGCATTTGCCGCTGAATGAGCCAATCCCAAGTGGCGAGATTGTATCAAGTTCTGCGATGCTGGTGGTCTTGACGCAAATGCCATCGATGTGTTGCGGCGGATGCTATGCACTTGTAGGTACTGAGGAGTCTGTTGATACTGCTGCTGCTGCTGCTGACACCGCTGGTTGTTGCTGATCATCGGTGCCGGGGTCACAGTGGCCGCTCGAGACTGCGTTAGTGCCCTCGAACCACTGACGGCAAAGCTCGACTCGCTCATTGTTTCCTCGAGCGCGCTCATGCCCATGTCGCTATCAGGAGTGCCACCATCGACAGCACCACGTCTCCCGAACTGACCGCGCTGGTAATTCCTCAGCGGCGGGAGTTTCTGCAGAAACTGGATGTTCGCCTTGATCAGCATGGCGCGTTTACGACGCGGTTGCTCACCACTGGTGTCGCTGCTGCTGCTGTAGTACGTGTCGACCGCGTCGTCCTCGTCGTCCTCGTCGTCCTCGTCCTTGTCTGCGTCGAAGCCCGCGTCATCGAACACGAGCGCGGCGGAGTCATCGTCTACCATCATGGCGCACGCGTCATCGTGATCAGGATGATGATGAGGCACGCGGGTCTTGGAGTGGTGGTGTGCCTCCCGCGAGCGCTTCATGCCGACTACTCGAAGCGCCATTGTCCAGATCCAGATCCTCACTTGTTGGTGGTGTGTCTGATGCTCAAGTGCTCTCGGTGAAGATGGTGATTGCAGAGTGGGTGTTAGTCTTGTTGCTGTTAGTGCCAGTGATGCTGTTTTGCTTGTCGCGACGTTTCCAAGCAAGCGACGCCGCTGCTGCGAAAGGCTATTATACTATCGAGCTGTCTCTGCCAGATGGAAAAAGAATGGAAAAAAAGGCAGCGTATATTTCCGTCTGGTTACTTTTGTGCTTGGGATCCGCTTGACTCCTGTCAGTCAGCTCGTGCATGCATGGGAGACGCGGTTTGTCCCCAGCAGGTAGGTCTACGGTAACGTTTATCGCCGAATCGCCAGGATTCCATACCCAGTCCAAGTCTAAAATCCGCCACCATCCATCCAGAAAAGAGATCAAGTAACTGGAGCGGAAATGAAACAGCGGCAGCCACTGCCGCGGCGTCTGCTCACGCTCATTGTGCACGCACAGGATCTCACGCAGCAGAGCAAGCGCGTCGCCATCTCGCGCGCGCTCACAGCCACCAATGCACCGCCGCTCGACTTTCTGCAGTTGCGGTCCACTGGGAGCGACGACACGACGCTGGATGCACTTCTGGACGCCAAGAGGCATCTCCATGAGATTCTCCTCGCAAATGCCGTCACCGCCTCAACACCAGGCGCGCATGATATCCACAGCAACAATAATGTGCCCAGAAAGCAGCCAGCACTGATCGTGAATGCGCCTCTGGATGATATCACCGCACTAACGAGGAGGAAGGATAGATGCGGCGAACCGTTCGATGGCTGGCACGTGAAAGAGCGCGATTTGTTTCGCGACGACCTGCAGCAGATGATTTACCGTGCGAGAGCACGAAGTGATGACGAGCCGACGACGATCGTGGGCTGCTCGGTGCACTCCGTCGCGGCGGCGGTCCACGCGACACGTCTTGGGGTCGACTACATCCAAGTGGGGACGATGTTCTCTACGCCGTCTCACCCCGAGAAGGCGTCTGTGGATCAGCTCGAAGGGCCAGAGCTGCTGCAAGCGATCCTGTCGGAGGGCAGATCACTCAGCAGTGATGAATTCAGTCTGCCACCACTTATCGCAGTTGGTGGG
Source organism: Globisporangium spiculum (assembly GCA_023335655.1). NCBI lineage: Eukaryota > Oomycota > Peronosporomycetes > Pythiales > Pythiaceae > Globisporangium > Globisporangium spiculum. The sequence continues at coordinate 10,024 of JAADVO010000542.1, read as the reverse complement.
ATCAGCACGCCGCAGCAGATCCGCCAGGTGGTGAGCGCAGGCGCGAGCGGCGTCGCGGTCATCCGCGGGATCCTGGCAGCAGACGACGCGCGGGTGACTGCAGTGCAGTACCGTGCAGTGTTGGATGAGGACTTATAGTGTAGTATGAACCAGCAGAATTACGTGACTGGCGATGGACCAATGAACCAACTAAGATAAGGAGCATGCAAAGTAGTACGAGCAAACTATAACTAAATTTTTGGTATTCATCGCACTCGAAAGATACAGAAAGCTTCTGGAGATCGCTAGCGCCTGCCTACAAGCGAACGAGCTCACCACCCATCGCTTGCTTGCTTGCTTATGCGTAGCCACCGTCCATGATGACGTCGTCAATCTTCAGGATCATTCGCACCACCTGGGTCGCCAGCTGCAGCTGCTGCTGCTTGCCGATGAGCGTCTCGAACACGTGCTGCTCCTTCATGTCGTTCGTGCCTGTGGAGTTGCAGTCAATGCCCAGGCGCGGGTTCTTCTCCGCGAGCTGCTGCGAGCGCACGGCCGAGAGCGAGTCGATCGGACTCAGACCGCTGTTCTCTGCTAGCGCCATCGGCACGTCTTCTAACGCGTCGGCGAACGCGCGGATCGCGTACTGCTCGATGCCCATGATCTTGTCGGCGTGCTCGCGCACTTCAATGCCGCACGCAATCTCCGCCGCGCCGCCACCGTACACGATGCGGTTGTTCTTGATCAGGTTGCGCGTCACGCACATCGCGTCGTGCAGCGAGCGCTTAGCTTCCTCGACAATCATCTTGTTGCCGCCGCGCACAAGCACCGTGATCGCGTCTGAGCTCGCGCAGTCCTCAATCACAAGCATGCGCTCCTTGGTCGTGCCGAACGCGACTTCGCGCACGGTGCCCGCGTGACCGAGCTTCTCGGCAGTGAGCTCCGAGAAGCGCGGCACAATGCGCGCACCTGTAGCGATCGCGATGAGCTCGAGCTCGACGCCGCCCACCCAGCGCACCGCCGGCAGATGGTTTTGCAGCAGTAAGTGGTTGGCTTCATCGTCAAAGCCCCACTGGCAGATCACGAGGTTCGCGCCGCTGTCCTTCACCTGCTGGATCATCGTCTTGAAGTACTCCTGCTCGTTCGCGTATAGCTTCTCGTACGCCTCGACGCTCGAGATCTCCAGTTTGTGCTTGGTCTTTGGCTTGGGCGGCTCGAACGGGCACGTGAGCACGCACAGCTTGGCGTCCTTGACCTCCTTCGGCATCTGCGGGTGCGAGAAGTCCTTGTCGATCACAATGCCGTTGATCAGCGCGGTCTCCTCCAGAGTGCCGCCTGGCTTGCCCTCGACCTTGATCAGGTCAAAGTTCACGTCGCGGGTCTCAAAGTTTGCCACCTTGAGCACGGCGTCGACCGCGATCTGGGCCATCTGGCGCTTGTATTTGTTGATAATCTTCGACGACAGCGTGGTCATCGCGGTCTCCACGAGCGGGGTCGAGTCTTCCTTCGAGAAGTGGATGACGTCACCGATCTTCTCCAAGTGCTTGCACGCGATCTCGCAGGCTTCTTCAAAGCCATCGGCGATGCGCATCGGGTGCAGGCCGTGGCCGAGCAGCTTCTCGGCCTGCTCCAGGAGCGCGCCGGCCAGCACGACGACGCCCGTGGTGCCGTCACCGATCTCATTGTCCTGGGACTGCGAGAGCTCCACGAGCAAGTGCGCCACGCGGTGCTCGACCTGCATCTGCTCCAGAATGGTCGCGCCGTCGTTCGAAATCGTCACGTCGCCGTCCTGGCTCACCATCATCTTGTCCATACCTGCACATGGCGCGTCAAAGGGGAAAGCATATCAGCCCCCGATCATACTCACAGTGCACACATATCCATCCATATTAACAGCCAACTACATGAAGACAGAAATACGTACCACGAGGACCGAGCGAGGTGCGCAACAGGTTGGACACCGTGCGCGCCGCCAGGATGTTGCTCTGCAGTCACCACATCCATAGACAAATAGAAAGCGTCAACATCATTTGTAAAAAAAGAAGAAAGCGCATGCATGAATAAAATAAATAAAAGATCGCGCCGCCCATGCACGTGCGCATCTGTCTGTCTGTGAAGATCCCCCCCCGCCGCCGTACCATACCTTGATCGCCTCAATGCCCTTGACGCGCTCCTTCTGCTCCTGGTCGCGGATGATAATGAAGGGGCGACCGTATTCATCAAAGACCATCGACATGGTTGCTGCTGCTGTGATCTGTAGAGAGAGAAGAGGGACTCGGACGGGGACGCTCGCTCGTGAAAAGAGGCTTCTCGCTGCTTGCTTGTTCCTGTCTGCGTGTGCTGTTTGGCTCGCGCGCTTTGCTTCCTGACCACACTCTGGCTGCGTGCGGCTCGGAAGATTTCGCAGCTCGAGGGGCGCCTGGGTCGTGGCAGCGAGGAGAGGCTTTTTACGACCCGTAGAAACTCGTTTCAACGTGAGAGTATTTACAGCAACGTAATTGCGGTGTAATAGGGAAGCATACAAATCTCTATACTATTCACTTTCGTCACTATGGAAATGCATTTTGGCATAATTCGCGAAAATCCCACTTTGTGCCAAAATGCATTTCGATAGTGACGAAAGTGAACAGTATAGAGATTTGTATACTTTGGCGACAGCTGCATTTTGGCACAGATTCAAATACGGCTTCTCAATAGTGAATCCTACGAGGTTACTGCACGACAGTTGCAAGGTGAATGAACCTTTGAGAGAATCCCTACATTATGAGCGCTTCAACATGGAAGCTCGTCACGAAATCCTTCTCTCTCATACTTCTCTATCTTCTCCCTCTTCATGCTTCTCCCTTCTTCCTCCTCCTTCACTTCAAAGTCAAAAGCACAAAGACAACAGTGCGGTGGACAAAGCGAGAGTCAAGCGCGCTACGCTGACTGCATCTACGGCAGCCGCTACAGCCACGGGCGAGGAGAACCTCAAGCCCCTGAGCAACCAACGCTGCTGTCGCTTGGCTTCCAGCTTTGCAGTGATGTTCTCTTCCAGACGACGGATGTCGTCCACTGTGGGCCCGAAACAGCCGTCTGCCAAGCACTGCGCCTGTTAATTCAGCAATGGCATAAAATGCATGCGTGAGCGGGAGTGCAAACGCACTGAAGCAGTTGAGGTATCAAACGCATTTTGGTCAGATTTAATTAGACAACCCCAATAGTGAAATTAAGAAGGTCGCTGATCACCTGCAAAGGCGAAAAGACCTTTCGAATGTGGAGGCAGCGCTGTAGTTCACGCCCGTAACGGTCGCCGAAAATGGCTACAAAAATGGCAAGCGTGACAAGCAAAAGCAAGCATGCTAACCATATTCTTGCTTTTTCAGGAAGACCAACCAAGTCATGCGCCTCGTTGCCCTGGTCTCTTGTCTTACACTGGCAGCACGTTGGTGCAGTGCGTCGTGTCCGCTGGGCGCCTACAACGAGAAAATCTGCTCGGGGAACGGCAAGTGCACCCCCCAGAACCTCTGCGAATGCGACAATCGCCACATGGGCTACGACTGCTCTCAGCGTACGTTAGCTTCTATGATGTGATCGATGTCTCTATGCCTATCTATCTATCTTGGTTCGAGCTAACGAGTTGTATGCTCTGCTCAAGATCGCTGTCCGGTCGGGAAAGCCTGGGTCGCGCCAGCAAGAGCTACAGACGACGCCCACTACGAGACCGAATGCTCCAACAAGGGGATCTGCGATCGAGTGACCGGAGACTGTTTGTGCATGGAAGGGTTCACGGGCACTGCTTGCCAGAGATGTGAGCATTATTTGTTCTGTAGATGTAGATAAATCATTACTTCTCAGTTGAGATAGTTGAGGCTGAGTTGTGTCTGCCATCTCTTTTTCAATTACAGTGGCTTGTCCAGACAGCTGCAACGATGCTGGCGAGTGCTTGTCACTTCGAGATCTCTCAAGACGCTACGCAGTGGAAACCGAGGCGATCTACGATTCTCTGTGGGATGCAGACATGATCTATGGTTGCAAGTGCAGCAAAGGGCGGCACGGCTACGACTGCTCGAAGCGTGAGGCGACATTCCATCACCATTCACAGGCGACTCTAAAGCTTGCGAGACTGATTCATGTGCTGTCATCTCCATGCTGTAGGCTCTTGCCCTCGCGGAGACGACCCACTGACTGGCGACCAAGTCAACGAGGTTCAGATCATTCGATGCACTGCACGTGGCGGCAGATTCATGCTCTACTTCAACGGCGAAGGCACGAGTGTACCGTTCGATGCCACTGAAGACCAGCTGCAGACGGCCCTCCAGCGAATCAAGTCGATGCCCAAGGTCAGAGTCACGTACACGGTGCCGTTCACGCTCTGCAACAGCGTCGCGATGAACGCCGTGCTTATCGAGTTTACAAGCGAGTTTGGACCGTATGCCGACATTATATCTCTGTTGTGAGTCTATTGGAATTAATGGCGATACCGCAAGCTAACCTGTGCATGCGCTCTGTGACTGTACTTCCCAACAGGCAGCCGTCTATCAAGGTGTTCAGTATGAGTGGAGGGAACACCATTCTCATAGACGGAAGCGTGTTTGTGGCATCTGGCGGGTCTGTCTTGGGCGGACGCATTTCCGTCAAGGGCACCAAGGAATGGGAAACCTGCAGTAACAGAGGTGACTGTGACGAAGGTGCGTGGCTTGCTGCGCATGATATCTACTCTGTGTTTTCCAAACTAACTCTGCGCCGCGGCTCATCTCAGAGAATGGCATCTGCTACTGCTACCTCGTTCCGATGCCCGGCTATCGCTCGAGCGACGGATACGGGAGCCCAGGCAACCGGGGCGACTGCGGATGCGCCAACGACAAGAACAAGTATGGCGGGGCGATCAAATCTTGCGTTGGCGAGTTCTCGTGCAGCGGCCACGGCTTCTGCTCGGGTTCGCCGTCGTTCCGATGCACGTGCGAAGACGGATGGGCGAGTGGAGACTGCTCGATTCGTAAGTGTTTGCATCGTTACTGGATCTCTCGACTAGGAGACTAGGTAGCGCTGACCAGAACGTTGTTGCTGGCGCTGTTGCTCTCTCTCGTATTTACAGGAACGTGTCCACAAGGACCGTCGTGGTTTCGGCAACCGTCCAGTACGAACGTCGTTCACAACCAGTGGTCCACGTGCTCGGACGCTGGGATCTGCGACCGAGCTGTCGGCGAGTGCAGGTGCTACTCGCCATTCACTGGGAGCGCTTGTGAACTGAGTGAGTGGAATGGCAGATATAGCTCAGAGCTGCTTGGTCTACCAGGTGCTTAATCTTTGTATGTGCCTTTCACGCCATCTACGTAGTGAAATGTCCTGGCGATACAGCGTGTCACGGCCATGGCCAGTGCATGAGCATCCGTCAGCTATCGCTCGAAGCTGACGCCGACAGTTCGTTGCTCCGCTTCGACTACGGCGTCGACCCAAACAACGCGCAGACGTATGATCGCGACAGCATCCTCGGCTGCAAGTGCGACCCAGGGTACGAAGGATACGACTGCAGTCAGCGTGAGTCTTCAGTATCTGCTTGTATTATCGAGCTCTCAGGTGTGTTCAATCCTAAATCTAACGTGTGGATACTATGCTTGACGTTGCAACTCGCTCGTCATTAGAGAGCTGCCCTCGCGGCGACGACCCGACCACTCGAGGTCAAGTGGACGAGATCCAGCTCCTCAAGTGCATCGCGACAGGCGGGACGTTCCAGCTGCTCTACCGCACTTTTGTATCGTCGGACATCCCGTTTGACGCACCGCCGAGTGTGCTCCGTGACATTCTAATCATGTCGCTCAACTTTGAAGACGTGATCGTGGAATTCAGCTCGGGCATCATTGCGTGCTCTCCTGCAGTCGTCACGCTTCCAAACACGCAGAATGTCATCAAGATCACGTTTCCGATCGACCACGGCAACCTACCGCCATTGCGCGTCGACACGACGTTTCTGAAGCTGACAAACCAAGCGACTGGCACAGTTGTCGTAGCTGGCGATGGCGCAACAATCGATGGATTCGTGAGCCAGTCTGGCACGAAAGAAACGGCGCTGTGCTCGAATAAAGGCACGTGCAACTACGAAACGGGCCAGTGCGTGTGCGCCGCGGGATACGGCAGCAGCAACGGCAGAGGCGGTCGCGGCAGCCGCAACGACTGCGGTGTCATCCTCCCAACATTGAAAAGCTCCACTGCTTGACATTCATGATATATATATACACACGTCCATTTTACTTATTTCGAGTTTCTCGAGATTCTCAAAATTCTCGCAATTAATCCGAGTCTTATAAGTCAGAAATAGGTTGCTGCATCCTCACTGTTCCTTCCTATCCAGGCTTTGCCAAGCCTCTTGCGTTGCCTGGCGCTCATTTTTCACATTTACGAGCTCTTCCGAATCATGCCTCGACGGTCGCTGGAGATCCCTCCGACGCACAAGAACACTGCACTTCTGCTGCTGACGAGAGTCGACTCGAGCGCGGACGTGACTGCTGATATTGGCCCTCAGTCGACTTCAGTAACGGATCGCAAGCTCCGCCATGCATCGTACGTACACCTGTCTTTGCCTATGAACATTGAGAGAGAGCGTATATAAAGAAACGACTTGTTTAAGTGAAAATGCTTCTGTCACTCTTCCTTTCTGCTTGTAAATAGGACGTTCATCGCGCGCAATCAAGAGAGTGGAAGTCCAGCTGCCTCGCCAATCGGTCATTTGGTCCAGGGACACAGCGAGAGGCAGATACGTACGTAGCATTTGCTCGTATAGCGATATTTGCTTGTTTGCAGAGGGCTCGTAAACCTTTGACTCTTTGCGTATTTGGTTCTCCCCGCAGAGCGAAAGTCGGTCGAGGTGCTTGCAGCCGAGCTGGATCTTCATTCCGCGAGCTCAGGTACTCATCTGTCAGTCAACATAAAGCGCTGGACCTTCAAGTGGACAGGTGGTAAACGTTAATCTGCGCGTGTGTCTGCAATTTGCACTAGCATCGCCATTGAAGAAAGCGAGCGCCAAGTTGGAGCGCGCGCTGCAACTCAAGGACCGATGCGAGCGCGACCTCGAGAAGTTCTGCGAATCCAAGAGTCGACGGCGACACTACAACGCGCCAGCTTCACCAACTAGTTGCGGTGCGCTTGAGGGCACTCTGTGGCTCGAAGCCGAGAAAACGAATGACGTGAATGCACGAGGTGGGTCTCCCAAATCGCAAAGTTCAGTAACACAACTGAGGACTTCAACACTGACCTTTTCAATCGTGCCTGAACCCAATCTTGCTTCGCATCTGGTAAGCAGAGAAACTCGCGTTGGAGCGGCTTGTGCGTCGCATTGCGCCTTCGCTCAGCAACTGCGCTGCGTCCCACGCCGACCTGCTGCATATTCTGCACTCGTGTCGTGAGTGCAGTACGCGCGTGACGTTCTGTTCTGCATGCTCCGAGAGAGCGTCCGAATTCTTCAGTGGGCACACCATCACGGAGCTGCTCGCGCTCTATGGTCGTGACCTGCCGCCTGCTGACGTCGATGCGCTCGAGGCGTTCGCGAGCGCAGTCGCAGTCCGCGAGGCGCGTGCCACGCGAAGCAGCAGCGAGAGCTGATTGATAGAGAACCCGACGCCCGAGCTCGTTATTTTTTTCTCTTTGCAGATAACTTTGGTGGAAGCAGAGAGGAGCTGGTGACTGCAGATTGCTTGGGCGACTGTTACCAGACTTCTCAATACGCTTCGATGTTAATCAACTCCGCGTTGCTGAAGAAAGGAAACCCGCTGACAATCACTCCCTCGCTCACAATGGTTTCTGAGTGCGGGCTTCCATACAAACTCCTAGACTAAATAGAATCGACCACCACTCTACTTCAACTCTCAGTGCGGAATCCAAATTCCATTCCGCAAAACAGAAATCAGCTGCTAAAACTTCAACTCTCCTTGAGTGCGGATCACTACCAGACTTGTGATGACGATGCACAAGGCTGCGCCGCTCAAGGAGAAGCATGAGGTGCTAGCGAAGCTTGACGAGCAGCGCCACGATTTCATGCGCGAGTACACGTACGTTGCCGCTGCTGCTTTTGGTACTCAGGCTGTCTGCATCTGTTCGCTTGCTTTGACAAACACACGGCTTACGTGTCTCGCATCTGTGTGGCGGTAGAGTGCTGCGCCGGCGTGCGGCAATACTCGAAGAGCGCGCGCTGAGTGCAGAGCGACGATTCGATTCTCTCAAGCTGCGAGTTGATAGCTGTCCTGTATGAGCCACTGTCGATGCATCTGTTTTAGTTATGGGGGGATTCACTCGCATTGACGATGCCAATTCATGTGCTGTTTGTGATGCGCGTAGACTTACGGAAACGAAGCCCAAGGTGCTAATCTTCAAAAGCTTCTGCAGCAAAACGAAAAACTCCATGGGCAGGTGGCGAAGCTACAGACAGAGTAGGTGGAAATCTGCTTTCATGCAAATATGTGTGTGAAACTAGTATCTTATTACATCTGCGAGGATATTAGACTGCTTGACGTTACAGGTACACTCGGTGCTTGTAACACTCGCGTATTGGAGCTGGAAAGCGCATTGGGTGAGTGCGTTGTTTGGACTTGGTGAACCATTGAACGTTCAAGGTCATTGGAAATATGACAATGACATGGTCTTCCAGAAAGTGCAAAACGCACAGAAGCCTTCAGCCGATCCCAGCGCCAGCGAGATGAACAAACTATCAAGTCCCTCCGATCGTCACTGCGTATCATGGAGACAGAGGTAAGAGAGCGTTTGCATTTTCGTAGACCAAGATACTACTGCTGTCTGGCCATAGCGACTAAATCTGTGTACTGGCGAATGGCTCGTCAAGTTGATCAACCACGCCACAAAGTCAAATAAATAGCCAAAATCATCGACACAAGCCAACTCTACGGTCGTAGCACTTTCTCTTCCTCAATAGAAACAGTCGGACGCGAGTAAGCCGCCAAGGGGTTTCCATTTCGCTAGAGTAATTCTGCCTCTTTCAGATCATAGGTATCCATTCGCGCGAGCTTCATGTCCGTCATTGCAGTGATGGTCATGTTTCTCTTCCTCGTCGTTGGCTATTCGGCAGCGCCGGCGGTGTCTCGCTCCGACTTCACCAGCAATGCGACAAGGTGCACGTCGGATTTCTCGCTCGCGCTCTTCCAGGCGTGCTCCGGACAAAACTCATCGACCTCCACGACTGAAACGAGCGGGTCTGTCGCAGCGATCGACGAGCTGCTTCGACTGTCCGAGGACGAGCAGGTGCCGATTCTCTCGTGCATGTTTGATTCGTGCGCGGATGCTACGAATCGGCCATTCTTCACCAGCGACGCCGAGCAGCTTCAAGTGGCGCGCTACTCGTTCGGGCTCAACGGGTTCAAGCACCGCAACCGCTATTTCTATTTGGAAGTGGCTTTCCCCAACAACAACAGAGCTGAAGACCACTCGTTCAGCGTGACCATGACCCCGTACGTCAAGGGCTTCTACGAGAACACGACCAGTGGCAACCGCACGTCCGCGCAGATCATTCCAGAGGTTCGACAGCAGAGCTTGACAGTTGAGTGCGAGAAAGGCGAGATCTTCTGCGAGAACCAATATTTCCTGCGCTTCGGAGAGATCGACTTTGCCGACTACCAGGTTGACGTGCTCTTCAACTCGAGCGAGGGGCTGTCGATCAATGGCTCGGATCCAAGATTCATGAAAACCTGGGGCTCGGAGTCGTTCACGAACTGGCTCATCGGCATCAAGACATTCTTCCTGGTCATTTCGGCTTTCGTGGCGATTTGGTACAACTCCAGCTTGAACTCGCTGCCCGCTCGCGAGCAGAATATGGAGCAAGGCTGGGTCGCAACGATCACGGTCATGCTGTTCTTCTTCAATGATCCGTTCTACGTGGTCGAAGCCAACTATGGCGGCAACCCGGTCAAGATTCTGAGCGTGTTGTTTCACGTCACGTTCTTCCAGATCTTGCTGCTCTTCTGGCTGGTCACGCTCGACAATTTGCGTCTCCAGGGAAAAGTGAAGGGAGTGTCGAACTCGCAGTTCTTCATGCCAAAGATCATCTACATCGCATTCTTTT
>JAADVO010000541.1:0-22413 GCA_023335655.1 Globisporangium spiculum | reverse complement strand
TTGATGAAGACTTCTATGAGCTTTTCCAAAGCATGGAGAAAATCCGCCTCGATACACCTTCAATCCAGCAGCTGGTTGCGTAATACTGTCTTCAGTAATACCTTTCAAAATAAAAACCTTCATTTTACTGATGGTTTTTTTTCACATATTTGCCTGGTCACTAATGAGAGGCATGACTGTATGATGTGTGAGGAATGCGAATGGATATCGCACGAAATGCAATGCAAGCAACTCGACGAACTCGGTTAAATTGCAAGACATGATTCATATCACTTGAACTAGGCACATTATAATGCTAATACGTCAGCAAGGTCGTCTCGAGGAACTCGTAAAACGCGCTGTGTGGGTCACCTGCCAGTTCCACCGCCGAGCCGAACTCCAGCAACTTGCCCTCTCCGAGTACCATGATCTTGTCAAAGTGCAACATCTGCCCCAGACGATGCGAGATCATAAAACTATTGAGCGCGCAAATGAGCTCGCCATTACTCCGAGGAGCTTTGCAGCGTGCGTTTGATCCAGTGCTGAAAACGCTTCACCAAGAATCAGAATCCGTGACGGCTTAGGCAGCGCACGCACCAAGCACAGGATCTGGCGCTCACCCACACTCCAGTTCTCGTCATTATCCCACAGCTGCTGGTCGAGGCTGGTCACATTCATCTGCAGTCCGCACTTGTGGATGGCGCTTTACAGCGCATCGTCACCAAACTCACTGAATGGATTCAGGTGATGTCGAACTGAACAGCGGTAGAACATCGGCATCTCTGGAATGATTGACAAACTGCTGCGCAACATCTTCAGGTCCAGGAAACGCGTGTCAATACCGTCGACTACGATACGACCACTCGTCATCAGGCGCAGTCGGAACAGCGCCATCGCGATCAAGCTTCTGCCCGATCCGGTACGACCCACCACTCCGATTTCCTGACCTCCAGTCACTGTGCACGAGATGTTACAAAGTGCGACACCGTCACTCGGGTTTGCTGAATAGCTGAATGAGACTTGGTCAAAGACGATCGTTCCCTTCGATGACAATCTAAGTGGCGGTTGAATGGAGTCAAACGTGACAAGGAAGCTTCTTTCAGTCTCGGTTTGCCCGTATGCGCGAACTCTCGAAGCGCTGATAAGAGCAACCAATCCGCTCACAACCCCTGTTGCGTACTCCATCACGTCGTTCCTTGATGATGTAGTAAAGCACGAGACCAAGTGCCACTGGAGGTAGTTTGTGCGTTGCGAGGACAAACCCTAGCAAGAGAAGTTGTATACCAAACACCAGGCTGGCACGAATGATGCCAAAACTGTTGAAGCACCAGCTGAAGTATACACTCTCCGTTGAAGAATCATGCAACGCACCACTCTCGCAACGGAACCGGTCGATCTCTGCTGCTCCGAAAGCTCGAGGAGTCGACGCTCCATCGAAGGCTTCAGATACGAAATTCAAATTATTCCATTGGTTGGTGAAGGACGTTTGCCTTATCCGAACGTGGATTCCATGAGGAAACACTACTGTGAGCGCGAAGATAGTGATCAGACCAGCGGCGATTCCTGCGGCTCCCATGAAGTACCAAATGACGTCAACTCGGCAACACAGCGAGGTAGCACTTTTTAGAAAGCACAAGCACGCCAGTAATCTCGGCTCGTCGATCTGGACTATGTCGACGAAGTATGGATACATGATCTCACCCAGCGGCGCTGAATAGAAAAACGTCATCGGGACCTCCAGCAACGCCCGTGTCATCTTCCGGACGAATCTGTTCGACGCGCGAAGGAACGCAGCCGAGACAAACACCCCACTCAGCACTTGGAACACAGCTGATATCCCGATTGATGCGCCGTACACAATGGAGCTGTCCCGCGGGTTGTAGCTGCTTTCACCCGAGCTCCGTGTCACGAGCCATAAATCATTCACCGTTAGCAACAGTTGTCCAAAAACAACAGCAATCATCGTGATTGCCATGCTCCACAGCGCGTGGCGGTGGTAAAAGAAATTCCGAAACATGTCGTACGAGATCAACTCCATTCCACTTGCTATGGCGGTGCTGCTGGTATCTTCGACGGTTGGTTTCAGGTTCATGCATCTCAAATAGCTGCTGGTGCTTCGAGTGTCTAGCGTCCACAACGTCAAGCCACCAAAGCCACACTCAGATGATCTGGTGGAAGATACATCTTGCTTCTTCCATGGCGCAACACAAGCCATTTCACTGACACGACGGCTTACGCTCTCCGTGGACTCCCCCGCAGTCACACTCATCACTTTGATTTCCAAGGTTTGGTCAACGAACCTGGAGCGAACAATTTCTGGATTGTGGGTAGCGAGGACCACTGTCTTCAATCACAGCAGCTCCAAGATGCACGTTCGAAAGATGTCGCTCTGAACAATCGCGTCCACACTTGCAAACGGATAGTCTAGCAAGTAGATGTCTGCATCCGAGTAGCACGCTCTTGCCAACGCGATTCTCGACTTCTGCCCACCCGAGAGATTGACACCCTTGGGGCTAACCAAAGTCATGTCACCGCGGGAGTACATTCAGGTCTTCAAGCAAGCACCACGCGTCCAGCATGCACAAATATTTCCCCTCATCGTGCTTGGATCCAAACAGGATGTTGGCTTTGATAGACAAAGCCTGCAGCCAGGTTTCTTGGGGCAGTAAGCAATCTTGGAGGCGCTTTTCACAAACATTTCTCCATTCACGGACTTCAGCTCTTTGATCATCGATCGAAGAAGAGTTGGTTTCCCTGTGCCGGGTTTGTCGTGAACCACCACGAGTTGCCCGCGCCGTACACTCACATTCACATTCACCAGTAGCAGCGCCAAATTGCTAGCGCCGTGCGTGAAGCAGCCATTTCAGATCGCGATGTCTGTATCGCATCCGTGTGATTTGCTATGCTTGGGAAGATCGCCATCTCACTGCTGAATCGTCGCATGCGCACGAAGAAACCTGGCGATCATCTTCAGAGAAGATGCGGCTTCCAAACAACTAGCACTGTATTGATCGATCGAGAACAAACGAGCCTTGACACGCTGAAAGAGGATCAGCGCAGTGAAGATTGATACTGGCGTGAAGGTTGAGCTTTTTGCTGCCATCGCGCTGAACACCACGATCGAGAAAAGCTGCGACGAGTTGATCTACAGAACTCCCAGCACCGCCGACACAACGTCTCGATTTCGCCGCAGCTGGTCTTCTTCTTCGCATTCTTTCTCGATCTTCTCTTGCATCTTCCACTCCCACGCATTCAGCTTCACCATTCGGATGCCCTTGAAGCACTCTTAGAGGACGTAGAGAACGTCGTTGTGGTTCGATGCCCATTTCTGGCTTGGATACGCAGCAGCAACGGCAGTCAGCGAGAGCGTAATCGAGATCGACACGGTCGTGATGGAAACCAGCATGAAGCTCAGTTGAGGCACTTGTAGCAGAACATATAGCTCGACACTGACCATCACGATGCGACTCCACACTTGATGCACGCTTCCAACCGCGCACCCAATTCGGGCGGCGCAAATGTCGAACATGTGAACAATGTCCACAATTCGCTCCGTGTCTGGATTGCCATAGTCGAGGCTTCCGATTGTGCTCTCGAACACGAGCACTTCCAGTGCACTGACGGCACGCAGCATGCCCTTGCATTCGTGGAAGGATTCAGGTTCACCGCACACCGTTTCCAAAACGAAGTACGCGTAGAACAGGAGCAGCTTTACCCAGACAGCGCCCATCGTGAACGAGGGATCGCCCACGACTTGCGTCATTATGAAGAGCAGAATCCACGGAATACATGCTGTCACGAGCACGCGGTACGCCGAGACGCCGCTGCAGATGAGGATCTATCTGCACTCCATTTCAAAAATTGAGCGTTCAAGCAACTTGCTCTGCCGGACGTATCGCTCACGCAGCTCTTCAGACACGACCACGCTCTTGTACTTGTCCGCCAACGTCCACCGTACATCGCTCGCTGGATCAAAGATCTTGTTGAAGGACTTGAGTAGCTCGTCAAAATGCCAGAAGAGCAGCTTGCGCCAGCGCGGGTGGAGTTTCACAGGTTTCTCACTTGCACAATCATTCGTGTGATGCATTTGATTTGCTGCTTATTTCTTGGTCATATCGAGAGCATTATTGAAGACAGCACTTGGACTGGAAGAGCCATGACGGTATCGTGTTGGCTTGCGCGGAGAGGTTTGGCTCAGTCGCTCGTCGCTCAAGAATGGCGTGAGCTCGCTTCTCTTCAAGCGCAGCTGTCGATTACCGTCGCGTGCATGTTCTGCTCTTCCGATTGCTGTACGTTTGCCGGCAGGAGCGCTATGAGACGCTGGGAACGTGCCGTACGCACCGCGCATGTCGTCGTGCGAATCCGCGCTTCCGCCCCGCATCCCCGCGCGATTCGATATTTGACCGAGTCAAAATGGCGAACCAAAGGGAAATCGAGCCCACACTCGAGACCATCACTCTTTCACAAAAACCTCTTTCTCATGGCAATGTAGTTCTTATTTTAGCTGCTGAACCTTGGATTAACGACTGGACCCACGGGCTGACTCAACGTTGTGTGCTCTCATTATCGTTCAGCTACCTGTATCGTCGAATCTCCCCAGAGGTTCGAGGGAGGTGGTAGCGTATCTCTCTCTCTCTCATTATCGTTCAAGCCGCTGTAAAGACAGACGATCTCAGACTGGTCAAGTTCTTGCTCGAAAATGGCGCAGATGTCCAAACACAATCCGTTCACAAGGAAACAGCGCTCCACCACGCAGCGAGCGCAGCCGCAGTGAAGCTTCTGGTCGAGCATGGGGCAAATGTTAATGCGCCAGATTCAGGCGAACCCTCACCGTTTGAAGTCGTGCGATTAGGCAAACTGGAAGTAGTTGAAGCGCTGCTCGTCGCTGGGGCTAACGTCACGCAGCTCAACATGCGCGAAGAATCGGTCATGTCCACCTTAACTCCAAGCACCACAATCGCCATCCTTGAAAAGCTAGTTGAGCACGGTGCGCAAGTCAACGTCTTCAATAATACAATGGATACGCCGCTGCAGAGGGCTGCAGCAGCGGATTCTATCGATCTGGTGCGGTTCGTGGTCGAGCATGGCGTCTCTCCCAACACGGTCTCCAGAATACGAATGATGCTGCTGCGCATTGCTGCCTTCAATGGGAATCTTGATACCGTCAAGTTTTGCTGGAGAACAACGCATTCGTGCCTGGCTATGAGCCGCTGAAAGCTTTGTCCCTGTAATACACAGTAATGAACGGGCGGCTCAGCATCATGGTCGAGCTGGTCGCTCGAGGTGCAAGCTTTAGTTCCAGTGCTGAAGGTGCTGAAAACAATCAGCTCGCCCCAAATGCGCCAGGACCAGACACCAGCCCTACAGTCATGGTGAGCATGATGATTGAGCATCTTCTTTCACCAATACTCGTACGATAGGATCACAGCTGTCGCTGTCAATGGGGTTCACTCGTCCACAAGGAATTTTCAATTCGACGGATTGCGCGCGCGAGACAACCCGTAGAATTGCGATTGTGGACAGAAACATCATGAGAGGGTAGAAAATCTCCAAAGTTGGCGCTGCTGTGATCTCTCTGCATGAACACACCACAATAAGCAATAATCTGTTCACATTCTGCTAAGTGCTTTGGCTTCGACGATTAGCAGTTGCTCAATACTGTACGCAGGTTGGTGAAGAGCTTGCGTATCCGTGGCATTTTGAAACTGCACTGTAGTATCTGAAGCAGAGATTGAGCTGGACCTCCTCTGTGGCAATTTGACAGTGAATAGGATGCGATTTCTGTCCACAATCTGTGGTAGGAAAGTCCTGATCGGGTCCTCTGCAAACCAACAAACATCGCGATATTGCACATGACGTTGCCTCATTCAAAAGCGTAGCGTTATGCTGAACCACGAGTTAGGCACAAGCGTTCAATCGATCAGTAGCCTATACATGTGATACTGGATCTCTGAGCGTACTACTAATGGATCATCGATGCACACACAGGACACACGCATGCCCTTTGACCTGAAAGTTAGCAGCTCGAAGGGGCGAGTGCTCGCTCTTCCTGGCCAGATGGGTTCCTTCTGCCTTTCCGTACCTTCTCTTTCGTATTTGATACCCCTTCATATAAAATACCAAAATTTTCAGCTAAACTACTAAATATAATGATTAAAGTAATACAATGTCCTGGTTGGCAAACCCCATTTGTTGTTCCAAAACCACACCATCGTGTCTTCGTGAGAGCCAGACGGCTCTAGAAACGGGCCTTTAATCCTCGCGATTGATTTTAATTCGCTAAATGCACCACATGGGTAATCGGGATGCTTCTCTCTCTCTCTCTCTCTCTCTCTCTCTGCTGTTTGGTCACGGAATGACCCGCCACAAACGACAGAAGGACCCCATGCCCTGCCTCATTCACTCGCAGTTTCTCTCGGCGCGTGCCCAGCCGATTGATCACGTCGCCGCGACAACCAAGCTAGATTTGACGTTTCCGCAGTGTACATATCGCTCAACTGACGCAGAAGCAGCCGTAACCCGCGTGTTCCTTTCCTCCTTCATCAGCCGAATCGACCGCATTCCTGCATTCGTCACGCCCAGCCCAGCCCAGCTGCACAATCACCACCAGACACTCCCCGCCTCGTGCTCTCTCCATCTCTCAATCGAAGATCCGCAAGATGAGGTTCCAGTTCCCACTCCTCGCTACGCTCTCGCTCGCCGTGTGCGCGTCGCACCAGTCGGTCGTGGCGGCCGACGGCGCGACAGGCGCCAAGTGGGGCTACAAGAAGCAGAAGAGCTCGTCCACGAACCTCGCGCAACAAGATGACTCGAGCCATGCGGAGGTGCTGAGCCCCGTGAACTGGGGACAGAGCTACCCGACGTGCGCCGGCAAGAGCCAGTCGCCGATCGACATCCCGGCCGGCAAGAGCTGCAAGGTCAAGGAGCAGGCATCACTGTCGTTCTCGGGCGACTGCTCCTCGTACGGACTCAAGGCGTTCGAAGACACGTTCAAGTGGGTGGCGACCAACTCGACCTGCAAGGTACACAAGGGCGACAAGGCGTACTCGCTGCTGCAGTTCCACATGCACATGCCGTCGGAGCATAAGCTGAGCACGAAGAAGTTCGAGGCAGAAGCCCACTTTGTGCACCAGGAGGACGGCGGCGACAAGGTCCTGGTCATTGGCATGTTCGTCGACAAGTCGGACAAGAAGGCCCAGAGCCAGGACAGCGAACACCCGTGGATCAACACGGTCTGGAACTCGCTGGCGGACGTGAACGCGACGGTTCAGGTCTTGCACTCGTACGCGGATCTGCTTACAGCCAAGATGGACGAAGGCAACGTGTTCAACTACCCGGGCAGCCTCACGACGCCGCCATGCTCCGAGGGCGTAGACTGGTGGGTCATCAAGTCCCCGCTCTACGCGTCCAAGGACTCGCTCGAGAAGTTTAAGAAGCAGCTGGCGACGCTCGAGGCCACGGATAAGGGCGAGGGCGCGCGGCCCGTGCAGCCGCTGAACGGCCGAGAGGTGACGGTGTACTGAGTGCGCCGCATGGAGGTGAAGAGGTGAAGAGGCAAAGAGTGTCTGGGTTGGCAAATGTCTTTGTGCTCCAAGAAGCACCAGTATCAAGCATAAAGTGGTTGCGCGTGTAAAACCCATCAACTATCATATGAGGCTAAATGTGAAATACGGTAGGTTCAGTAGTTTGTTCTCACTGTTCGTGCTCCCTCCATTCAAGACACTCACTACGCAAACAAAACAAACCAAAATGCTGGGTTTCATGATTGGTGGAAAAAAGTGAATTATAATTTTTTATACCAATCATGTATCCCAACATTTCATTTTCAGCCACTCATACAACGTCCAGTTTTAACTAATGAAATGGATGACAACAGATTTTGCAAAGGAAAGCAATTGACAACCCAAGAAGCACCAGAACTCGAGACAACATGCTGGTGGCGGAACTCGACGCACTCGCCGCTGCGGCCCACGTGGAGCATGTGCAAAAGCTCAGCATCATCAACTTCCTCTACGCGAGTCTCTCGGCGGACAAGTTGGCAGCGCTCGCGCCTGTGAAGCCTGAGGCCGACAGCGTCACGGAGAGTGAGTCGGCGCTCAAGACGGCGCTGCTCGACGCGCGCTCGATCCTCGGCCCTTTCAGCGCCGACATGATGGAGGCCGCCGTGAGCTGGCTCGACCAGGGCACTCAGAAGGTGCTCGTCGCAGCAGAGTCGATCGACGAAGTGGTGCTCGAGAAGGTTGCGACCGCGGTCTCGGAGCTCCCGGCGAGTCGTGTGGTGCTGCGCATTCCAGTGGACGTGAGCGCGCTCGTCGCGGCTGAGTCGGACTTTGCTGCACAGTTGCAGAGCAAGATCAAGCGTCTGGCAGAGTTCGCTTCTGGTGTCGTGCTCGCGCTTCAGTCGCAGAGCTCCGGTCTGGAGACTGCCAGCAGCGAAAGCGGAGAGTACGCGCTGCTGTTCAAGGCGCTGCAGGCAGTGCGCAAGGGTCTGGACGAGGGTTTCTTCTTCGCGGTCGAGTGGGTCGCCGCCAAGCAGGAGACGTTCGATCGATCGCTTCTCGTGCCACGCATCGCTGAGCTGCACCACAAGGGCATCCACGTCGTGTCTCCAGCACTGTCGGTTGTTGTTAACGAAGCGCAGCGAACGCAGTTTGTGGACGCCGGACGCGCTTTCGTCAAGTGTCTGCGCTCGGACCGCCCCGACGGTCTGTTCACGACCGTCGTTGCGGACGAAGGCGGTGTCGCGCTCGGTCTCGTGTACTCGAGCAAAGAGAGCGTGTTGGCCGCGATCGAGAGCGGTCGCGGCGTGTACTACTCGCGCTCGCGCCAGGGGCTCTGGAAGAAGGGCGAGAGCAGCGGCAACTTCCAGGCGCTCGTGCAGCTGGACGTCGACTGTGACAGCGACGCGCTGCGCTTCACGGTGGAGCAGACTGGCGCGGGCTTCTGCCACCTGAACACGCGTACTTGCTGGGGCGAGGCCGGTGGACTCCAGCACCTCCAGTCGATGCTCATCAGCCGCCTCGCGGACGCGCCAGAGGGCTCGTACACCAAGCGATTGTTCAACGACCCCGTGCTGCTGCGCAACAAGCTGGTGGAAGAAGCGCAGGAGCTCGCCGAGGCCGAAACCGTCCCGGACGTCGCTGGAGAAGCCGCCGACGTCATGTACTTTGCGATGGTGCGCTGTGTCGCCGCCGGAGCGACCCTGAAGGACATTGAGGTGTGTCTCTTGAGTGCATGTGTGTTTACCCTATTGTGATCGCTGATTGACCTCCTCTCCTATGGATATGTTTGTGTCATGAAACAGAACTTTCTGGACAAGCGCGCGTTAAAGGTGAAGCGACGACCAGGCAACTCCAAGGCGTACCGCATCGACGCCGCCGCCGAGATTCTCAAGAAGAAGGACTAGAGAGAGAGAGAGAGAGAGAGAGAAATAGTTCGGCATCTTGGCGCTCAACGACCGTAACACTGTGCATGTCGTGCATGTGTGCAGATGTGCAGAAAGGAACGAGGACGACAACGCTCGTTCACGTAACGTAGTTTTGCTCCTCTTTATTTTTCTTGTGTTTTTTCTGTGTGTTCTTGACGGACAGCGGCGGCCAATCCTCAAGATGTCGGCCTCCCCCCACTGACTGCGCTTCTCTCTGTCACTTCGTACTGAGCCGTCGTCCGTTCTAAATGACGCATTGGCAAGGCAGACGCCGTAGTTTATTCGTCGTCTTCCTCGTCTTCCTCGTCCTCATCGTCGTCGCTCTTGAACTGGCTCCAGTCGATGTGGTGATACAAGCGCTATAGATTCCGCAAATCCATACAAACCAGCACACAGCACCACCAGAACGAGGACCGCGAGACCAGCAGACAGAAAGAAAGACAACACATACATACACAACTGTTAGCGACGATACTCACAAGCCACGCACAGAACACACACACGCGCGCTCTCTCTCTACAATAAAGCAGGTATAAGTACGTACGCCGCGGTTGGAGGACTCCCAGATGGCGTTGGTGACACCGCCGAAGACGCCCTCAACGACCACGGCGGCCACGAGGATCGTGCCGACGTAGGTGACGTTGTTCTTCATGAAGATCTGGTAGGCGGTCTCGAAGGCGCCCGGGCCGTTCACGGACGAGTGCTTGGTGGACGCCATGCGGGCGCCCTTCACAGCGGCTTGGCGGATCGTTCGGCCCAACATCTTTCTTGACTGCTCGATTGCTTTGGTCGCTTGTGCGTGTGCGTTTCTCGTCTCGCTTTCTGTGGCGCTCCCTTCCTTCCTTGTCTTCGCCACCGCCAAAAAACGCTGGCCAGACAAGTGGGCCACGCGGGTTTGTAGATTTCAAACCCACCCATCGGTCGAGCACAGAGAAATCCCTCGTTCGAGCAAAGAGTCAACATAGTATCAGTTATTGAAGGATATGTGTTTACAAATGTAAATGCGTAGGTAAAATGCTGCAGGTAGCGTTTAAAGATTAATTTATACAGGAAATAATCTATTAGAGGTGTGTTTTGTGTCTGATACGAACAGGTACAGTTAACTTTGAGCCACCAAACCCGCCAAACCCAAACCTGTGTCTGTCCCTTGTCCACACGAAGTTCCCTCGTCCGCTTTTCGTCCCCCTCTTCCTTCCGCTTTTTTTGTATCGCGTCCTGCTGTTTGCGTTTTTTGTATCGCATGCTGCTGTTTGAGCAGTTGGGGAAACACGGAGCAGGCGGGATCTCTCCGGACTTAGCAGAGTGCAATCGCGACAAAGAGGAGACCCTAATTAGGGCACGAGCCGCCGACCCAACTCAAGCCGAGAGCAAGAGAGAGAACGAGAGAGAGCCCTAACGAGCGAGATACGAGCCATCGCGGTTCGTTCCATCCTTCCTTCAGTCGCTCACTCGCTCAGTGCCACGATCACGATGGCGACGAGCGCCGTAGAGCCACACCAGCAGGAACAGGACACACGCGTGGCGGCGACCATCACGCCCGCAGCTTCAGCAGCTCTGTCAGCATCTCCAGTAGTACGAGCGGTCGATCGGAAAGCGCTTCTGGACGAAGTGGTGCCGCCGTCGGACGCTTCATCGTCGTCGTCGTCGCCATCGTCGCCGCCATCTCCATCTCCATCGTCCCCACCACCGTCACAAGAATCCTCACAGCCCTCAGCAGCACCAGCAACAGTGGCAAGGGAAAGCGACCGTCCGCGTCTGAAAGTGGTGATCCCGCCCGTGCCGCCGTTTCTCCACGAAGTCGACAAGCGAAATGAACGCGAGCGAGCGCGACGGATGCAGCTCACTGCTGATAGTAAGAGACCAACAGACGCAGTACAACAGGTAGATGTTGACGAATGTGCCAATGACGCGGACGCGGACGCAGACTATCGAACGCCCGAGAAACAGATACAACACCAGCCGACGTTCAAGCGCAAGACGCGTGGGGGAAGCGAGCTCGACGACCCCGAGCAGGTGCTGGTCTTCCAGGAGAGCGAATACCGGATGAGTCAGATCACGCCGCCCCCGTCGGAGCGCATGCTCGACCACAAGAACCCGCCGCTGCCGCCGCGCAAGACCAAGAAGCGTCGACGGATCGAGCGACCGGTGAACCCGATCACAGGTCGCATGACGTTCTCCGCGCTGCCGCTGCCGCGACTCTCGCTGTCTTCCGAGACTAGCAGCAGCAGCGGCAGCAGCGGCTTCTCGATGCCTTCGCCACCGCAGCTCGACACCCCTCCAGGCTCGCCTGTGCGGATGTCGTCGGTGTTCCGGTCGCTCGCAGATGAGTTTGCTGCTGTGCAGGACACGCCTCCGGTTCGCACGCTACGCCCGCCGCCGCGGATCACGAGGTCAGCGACGCGCCAGTGCACTCCACCGATCTCCAGCAGGACGCGGTCTGCGATCCAGACGCCGACGACGACCATGGTGCTGCGCTCGCGGCAACTCAATCCGTCCTCGAAGACATGAGCGAGTAGAAGAAAGTATATTGTATTTAAAGAAGGAGACGCGTTGCAAGCAGTCGAAGGAAGGCGAGCGAGCGAGCGAAAACGAGAACGAGCGTGTTTGAAGATGATGGAAGTGGTGAGTGGGGATCCATCCTTCCAGTCGTGTGGGCAGATCCAGAAAGAGAAGATCCTTGGTGTCTCTTGGTGCTGACTGACTGGCGTCCATATTCGCGCAACTAAACATCTTGGGTTTTGTATAGAAAAGTGATCACTTTGTCCTCCTGCGCATGCGAAAGAAGGGGGGAAAAGAAGAAAAAGAAAGTGGTCACTATTTTCAAATTTCCCCGTGAAAAAGTGACATGTCAGCAAATAGTGACGTGTCCTTTACGAGTTGTGTGTATCAAGAGGGGATATAGATATTTTTAGTTTGATTTGTAACCTTTTACTGTGTGAGAAATAGTGACGAATGTCTGTATCCAGAGGTGTCGCGAGCTTTCACTCGTCAAAAACGGCCACCAAGTCGGCCAGTCATTTTGTATTTCGCAATTGCCAAAAGGCAACAAGCGAAACAAAGATGAAGGTGCTGATGATCAACGAGGGGGCGCTGAGCGACTACGAGGTCTTCGAGCTCATGAAGGAGCGCAAGGACAGCCGCCTACACAAATCCGCCAACGTCGCGTACGCCGAGCGCAACTGGATGGACCACAAGGTGCTCAAGTTTCTCTCGCAGACGCACTCCAAGTGCGCGCAGCTGGACGCCGAGCGGATCAAGAAGTTCCTGCGCGAAGTGGAGAAGGCGGCGATCCCGCTCACACCCGCGGAGAAGCTGCAGTTCATCAACCATGTTCCCGTGGAGCTCGTGGACGTGCATCTGATCGTTGAGGACTGCGCGGGGCGCTTCTCGGAAACGCAGATCGAAGAGCTCATCCAGATTGTCGAGCAGACGCTTGCGCTTAAGCAGGAAGACGGCGACGAGAACACCACGGACGAGAGCGCCGAGCAGGAGGAATGAACAAGAATTAGAATGGGGACAGGATTAGAAACTACACAGCCACCATGCGAGCGAGCTGTGGGATAACTCAATAGTGTATATTTGATGGATTGAACTTTGCAGTGCTGCTGGAGTTGTTTGCGGTTTGTTGGTGGGTTTCTTATCCCGGTACAGCTATTCGCTTGACTGTCAGGATCAAATGCATTTTTCTCGACCGTGTTTCCCAGTATTGCTGCTCATCAATGCATTGGGCGGCACCTTGCCACCCTCGAAGAGACCTTCTCACGTCTATGAGCTGTTGTTTCGAGCGGACTGCACCGCAGAGCGCGCTTCAGGAAACATGCCAACGTACTCTTGCGACGACAAGTACCGAACACTGATTTGTCTCTGGTTGAACCACCGTCCATGCAGAACCTTGGCTGCTTGCACTGCGCTCCCGATGTTATCGAACAGCACGTATACTAACCCACCTTCTTTCTCTTTCTCGACGTAGCTGTGCAGCACGATGCCGTACGAGCCGCACTCCTCTTCGACATCCTGCTTGATCTCCAAGTGCCAGTCCGGGTTTCCCGACCGGTTCTCTGCGACAACATCAAACATGTTCTTGATCACAAAGCAGAACGATTCCGTGCCTTCAATGTGCACAGACGCCAACGCAGCAGCTCGCTCTGCGTACTGAGCCAATGCCGGGTTCACAACTGCTGGTACAGGCGCTGGGATGGCATTCGTTGCAACAGGAAAGACTGGAGCCGTTGGTAGAGCGGTAGGGAAAATGTTCTTCCCGCTTGCGAGTTTCGCCATGAGCGCTGAACGAGATTGCGAATTCATGCTCAATCCAGTGCCCTCGTCGTCTTCTAGCTTCCAGCTGCCACCACCGCCTGCATGGTGAGCACCACCACCTCCGCCGCCATGATGATCGTTTACGGGTCCTAGCTTCAAGTAATTTCCAGCAAGCTCCAAGCCGTTGCCTTTCGTCAAAGCAAGGTTTGCTTCGTCTGGTGCGCTGAACTGGATGAACCCAAAGCCCTTGGACCGCCCCGCTTCGTCTCGGTTGATGGTAACCGACATGACTTCACCAAACGCCTGGAACACGCAGCGCAGGTCGTCTTCTGTGATACTCGCGTGCAGGTTGCCGCAATAAATACGGCTGGCAGCAGAATGCGACGAACGCGTAAAGTCACCGCCGATCCCCAAGCCTCCAATCGCACCAGTGAGCGCGCCGGCGCCAGCCCCCGCAGGGTTGTTCATCACGGAATCCTTCTTAGCGGCAAAATTCTTCTCTGCTTCGGACGCCTTGATCATGATCGGGAAGACTTGGAAATCTGGAATTTGACCGTTTAGTATCAGCACTTTCGGCACATCTTCCAAATTCGACATTTCAACGTACGCAAAGCCCTTGGATCGGTTGGTGAACTTGTCGCGGATCAAGAGCACATGCTCGATTTTGCCGATCTTGCCAAAGAATTTCTCGAGATCCCTCTCTCGCACCTTTTGCGTCAATTGGCCTACAAACACAGTACGGTGATCGCGAGTGAGTTCCATGAGTTCGCGCTGCTTTGCACGCTCTGCGCGTTCCGCCGATGTGCTTCGTGCGCGAGGTTCCTTGTCAGCGGATTTGCTTCTGCTTCTTCTCTTGCGGTCACTGCGCGGGCTGCGGCTGCGACTTCTGCGCGAGCGTCGCGATCCTCGGCGGCGAGTTGCAGAGCGTGATCGTGAGCGTCTCGAAGAGCGACGGCGCGAAGATCTCGAGCGGGACTTGGAATGGCGCCGGCGGTCGCGGTCTCGTCCACTGCGTCGACTGCCGCGTCGAGAGGAGCGCGAGCGCGATTTGCTTCGTGACGTAGGCGATCGCGAGCGGCGGATCTTTCTGCGCGATTCACGTTCGTCGCCGTCTTTATCGGCGAGCTTGCTGTCGTTATCGTTGTCATTCCCAGTTGGGTCACGTTCTTCGTTCTTGGACTGCGCACAATTCACAGATCAATTGGAGGTCACACACACACAACACACAGATTAGCAGCCATCTCTTTAACACGTATGCTCCTATGGTCACAAATGCAAGCAATTAGCAGACGCACCTTCTGCGCGGCCTTGATGCCAGCCTCCAGGAGCGAGTCGATGTCTTCGTCCGCCATGTTGCGCTTATGCTGCGATCGCTTGGCTCTCTGCTCTTGGGGATCGAACTCCGCAATTGCAAATGCGAAAGGGGAAATTGCTTTTTTCGTTGGGGCAACATTGCGTTGGAAGGGGCTTTTTGGTTGGGGCAACATGCAGCGATGAATTGAAGCGCTCTTGGTAGATACAATTCAGGTTCCTAGAAATGAATTGCGCCGGAAAATTTCGCTTTGTCAATTCAACGAAACGTGTGATTGCAATTAAACGCCTGTTTCAATTGTCAATAATGCTTGTCGTCCTCAGTCATGCGCTTCACGTCAAGACCAATCAAAGTGTATTTCAATTACTGATAATTATATATGTTATCAACGTAAAAACAAGATTCTTGAATTTACAAATGCTCAGCTTGAAACATATTCTACTCTTTGCACTCGCGTCACATTTTGCGACTGTGTCACAAACCACAACAGAAAACGCGAGAATGGAGAAATTTCGCACCGAGGGCAACGCGCTCTTCAGCGCCAAGCAGTACGCGCAGGCGATCGCCAAGTACTCGGAGGGGATCGCGCTCAAGGCCGAGCGCAGCAGCCCTTCCACAGCCGAGGAAGAGGCGCTCGATGCGCAGCGTGTGCTGCTCTGGAGCAACCGCGCAATGTGCCATCTGCAGCTGAACCAGTTTGAGGAAGCCGCCGCGGACTGCTCCAAGGCGCTCGAGAAAGACCCGAAAAACGAGAAGGCGCGCTACCGACGCGCACAGGCGTACGTGGGGCTGGGCAACTTCGTGCAGGCGTTCACGGACGTCCGCTTCGTGCTGCAGCTGAACCCGGCGAACAAAGCCGCTATCGCACTCGCGAGAAAGATCAAGGATACCGTGCAAGAAGACGTGCATGGACTGCAAAAGGCGCTTGAAGCCATCGCAAGTGGCACAGAGAATGGCGTGAAGGCATTGAAGGAGCAGCAGTCAAAGATCGAAGAAGCGCTCAAGTTCCTCGAGATGAAGTGTTTCTCAGATCTCGCGAGTCTCCCGCGCGAGTTGGAGAGCAAGGGTGGTCTGGTGGTGCTCTGGCGTGTCGTCAAGTTGCTGTTGGAGCTGCACAGTGACGACAAGAGCGACGAGTCGACGCAGATTGCGGTGCTATCAGTGTTGACGCATGTTGTTGGCTTGCTGTCGATCATTGCATCTGCTTCGATGGAGCTTGCTTCTCTCGTCTACCAGCGCAGCGGTCCGTCCGTGTTCCACAGTCTCATCGATCTTCTTCACGCCCAAGTGGCGCTGGAATACAGCAATGAGAACTCCCCGTCTGCGCATGCGATGATGTCTCTCGTGGGTCGGAAATCGATTGTCAAGCTCTGCGCGTTCCTCTTCAAGCACTTGGTGTTGACCTCGGACGACGACCAGGAGATCCGTCGCGTGCTGAGCGGGATTCTTGATGGACTTCGAAGCCAGGAGCTCGATTTGCAGATCAGTTCGCTCGATGGCTTGCTGCACTTCATCTCGACTGCCGCGATTGGAGCATCGACAAAGCAAGCCGACACTGCACTCAAGCAGAAGACGCAGCATTTTGCGAACCTTGCCAACGAAATGGGTGTCTTCTCGCTGTTCCACACGAAGGCTGCGAGCGCGTTGCACGTGGAGGAGACACAGGCATCGCAGGCGTCCAAGGAGATTCTACTGAGTCGCCTCCCGCTAGTGTTCACGCAGTGTCTGTCTCAGTTTGAAGGTAATGACGCCCTGCTAAAGAAGTTGGTGCATGAGTACTGTGTCGCTCCAGTGTTAGTGGCGAGCCCGAAGGATCGTAACCAAGTGGAACTCGCCTCGGCGTCATGTCTGCTCCTGTCGGCACTCTTTCTGTCCAACTCGAAGCTCGCTCTCTGGGCAGTTCAGCAAACTGGAAACGACGGCACGCTGTTCCTCTCACGCATTTACGATTTTCTCGTCGCGTCTCGAACGTTCGATGACAAGCGCGAGCGCACGCGCCAGTTCCAGGAGGTCTGGGTCGACTGCGTCGCCAGCGTCTGTGGGGTGGAGAATGGAACGACATGTGTGCCGCCTGTACTGCGTGTCGAGATCTTCAAGATGCTCAAGTCTGCGATGGATGACGAAGATCTGGTGCTGAAGGCGAGTGCTTTGAGCATCCAGGTGAAAATCTCCATTGTCGAGAAGACGCTGGAACTTGAGACCGTGGACGGACAGCTTGTGCTGGACAACATCTTTGACGTGCTGGAGCGCGCGCACGCGTTTGAGACGAAGACGATCGAGCGTCAGATGTTCTGGAGTGGTGCGTCACCGAAAGAGCGAGGCATTGAGGCATTGTCGTACATGATCACAATGACTTCCGTGAAAGACGCATTCGTAAAGCGTCCTCTTGCTGTCACGAGTGTATTCAAGGTTGACTTTCCGGCATCCAAGTCGACTTCCAGTGACCACCACGCGCACGTCGGGTATCGCTCGAACGTCTACTACGGTATTGGCTACATCCTTCACCACGTACTCACGTCCGAGTCTGCGCTGAAGAAGAAGCAAATGGACGGTATGGAGATGACGGCGGAGCAGTACGAAGAGCTCCAGAAAGCGCTCAAGCAGAAATCGGCGCTCGAAGACGGCGACTCGCCTGAAAAAGTGCATGCGCGCGTGAAAAAGCTGGCGAAATCGAGCGATGTACTCACAACGTTGGTGCAGCTGCTCAAGTATGCGACCACAAAGTCCCAGAATGTGGTGGAAATGGCGGTGTTGAGTGCGCTACATGCGGCAGAAGTGACTGAGATTCGTGGCAACTTGGTGCAGTGCGGTGTATTCCAGTCACTGATCCCTCTGTCGATGCACACTGGGCCATTGACTTCGTCGAAGGATGATAAGAAGCCACTCGCGAAGCAGCAGCACGGGACCAAGATCTCGAATGCCGCTGGTCAGGCGATTGCGAAGATCCTCATCAGCACGAACCCAAACCTGATCTCGGCGTCTTCGCTCTTCTCCTCGATCCGACCGCTCCTCGATTTGTGCAAGGGCGAGACGCAGCTGCTCCAGTTCGAGGCACTGATGGCGCTTACAAACATTGCCAGCGTGTCGGACGAGACGAAGAACCGCATTGTCACAGAGCCGCAGGGTTTAGCGACGCTCCAGTACTTGCAGTTCTCGGAGCATGAGCTAGTGCGTCGTGCAGCAACGGAGGCGTTGTGCAACTTGCTGCCGAACGAAGATGTGATCGAGAAGATTTTCATGAACGAAGAGAAGATCCGTCTGTGGCTGGCATTCGCATCTGTCGAGGAAGAAGAGGAGGATTTTGAGACGGCGCGCGCAGCAGGAGGCGCGTTGGCGATGGTCTCGCAAGTTCCGCAGGTGAGCTGGCTGCTGATGAAGCACGGTGGATTGCAGGCGTTTACCCGCGTGATCGAGGTGTCCAAGCACGACGAGTCTTTGCACCGTGCGTTCTTCGCGATGGAGAACATGCTGGAAGCGCTGAAGAATGCCACCAGCAGTGACGGCGACGAGAAGGTACAGGACAAGCAGGAGTTTATTGAAGAAATCAAGCACCACAAGGCCGCCCTCGTGAAGCGACTGAAGGAGCTGCTGCCAAAGAGCGGCGCACCGTCATCTCCAGTCAACGACGCGGCGCAGTCGCTGCTCGGCTCTCTGCTCAAGGCTGTCAGTTGAGGTGATGGACGTTGCGTTCATGATTTTGTAGGTTTTCGTTGAATAGTAACCAGGAAGGAATGTCGTGGTAACGAAGATATACGTGTATGCGTCATAATCAAAATGCGACAACAACTGCTTTCTGAAAATCGTTAAAAAAATACAGATTATGATATATCACCTAGTGGTCGAGTTTGCTGGCAGACGGCGAGATCGCGGCGCCGTAGACTGTCACGACGCAGTAGATGGTACTGTTCTCCCAGAGTACCGTGCAGTAGCCGTCGAGCGTTGGGTCCCAGAAACAGGACGCAGCAGTGGACATGCCGGCGCCGGTCTTCTGCATGATCAGACACGTGACCGCGTACTTGAAGGGCTTGTTGAGGTTCTGCAGCCCCGTGAGCACGGCCGCGACCAGCGTGTTGGACCAGTCCATCACCTTCTTGCGATTGTACACCGTATCCTTTAGCGCCGACTCGATCGCCTGGGGGCGTTGAAGAGAAGAGATAAGTAGAGTTTTTGTGACAATGATCTATCGAACCGGTGGAAATTGGGAGGCAGTTAATGCATCGATCACACCCACCGTTTTTGCGATCGGCAGCACATCTTCCTGCGAGAATTCGCTCTGCGTATAGCACATCACAACATCCACATAAACGTAGATCCATCGCTGAGTGCCTATGGCTACCCGAAGATACTCCCCCGTTTGCACACACGGTCGTGAGTGTGCCCTTTCACGCGTACCTCTGCAGAGTCCATGGTCGTGAGTTATGTGCTGTGCTGCTGTTTTGGATGAGTGTCAATGATGCTTCAAGTGTCCTTTCGAGTCCGTCCTTTTTCGTGGCGAATCTGGATCCGCTGTCGCTTCTTTTTTACGATTTCCAAAAAAATATGTAATTACGCACTCCACTTGACATCCTCGTAAAAACAGCATCGCATTTTTGAAACCAAATTATACCCCTGGGATACAAATCCACGAGTGTGGTGAAATAATGGCGGCATTTTGGCCAGAGGCGCGAAAGAAGCCACTGATCGATCTCCCAGCACTCATCCCTTCGCTCGCTTGTTCGTTCTGTACGAGCGGCTCTGTGTGTGTGTGTGCGCGAGAAAAAGGTGCTCAACAGGTACACAAGCGACCAGAAGACAGCAGATAGCAGCGTTTACTACCATGAGTGACGATTCGATCGCCGTGCAGCGTCTGCGCCAAGAGCGCAAGAACTGGCGCCGCGACCACCCGGCGGGCTTCTGGGCTCGCCCCGTGTCCAGCGACGACGGCTCGCTCAACCTCATGGTGTGGCAGGCAGGCATCCCGGGCAAGGTCGGCACGGACTGGGAGGGCGGCGTGTACAAGATGTCGCTCACGTTCTCGGAGGACTACCCGAGCAAGCCGCCGCTCGTCAAGTTCGTGCCGCCGCTTTACCACCCGAACGTGTACCCGTCCGGCACGGTCTGCCTCAGCATCCTCAACGAAGACAAGGACTGGAAGCCGAGCGTCACGATCAAGCAGATCCTCAAGGGCGTGCAGGACTTATTAGACGCGCCGAACATGGGCGATCCGGCGCAGCGAGAGCCGTACATGGACCTCAAGAACGACCCGGAGTTATATAAGCGCAAGGTGCGGCAATTGGCGCTCAAGAACCGAGAAGCATAAGCAATAGCAGCGCAGCAACAGCAGGTGAAGAGCGGAAATAGCAGACCAGCGGTGAGTGATTTGGGAGAGAAACCTCTGTGTCAGCGGAAACAGGGAGGGGAGGAACGTACAGCCAGTCCAGGTGACTGGAAAGGTGTTGGAGGCGCGTCATGAAGACAGACGCTTAGAGCGCGCTCGTGACTCCCACGGTAGCTGAAGACGCTAATGTAGATTTTCTTTTCCGCGTGTGTTGGTGCGTTTGATGGATGGACATCGGAACTGTCGCTGTTGTTGTCTTGCTCGAAGAGCGAGCGTGAATTTGGAGTATCGACGCGTGTTGTCGGTCTCTTGGGATGGAAGCAGATCAACTCGCTATACGTGCGACCATGTTCTAGAATGCGCAACGCGATCTTGATCGCTCATGCAGATCAGTTGACCGCTGCAGTGAAGAAAAATAACTACCTTCTTGGAGAGATTGCTCTGTTGACGAATCCCAGGAAAAGAAACGATTGAGACGTGCCTCGTACTTGTTGCTCCACAGACGACAACCTGGGTTGGATCCCAGAACGAAGCAAAGGACTTTTACGAGTCCATGGCGATGAGAGGAAAGAATAAAGCAGGTTGTATTGGTCGTGTCTTTAGTCGTTCCTCTGTTTATGTTTGCTTTGTTGTGAAGTCGCTGAACGCTGCTAATGCTTCGCGCGAAGCTGGCAACGAGACCACTCACCCAAATCCGCGAGTGCTCTTCAAAACAGAGCGTTGATTCATTTTTTCTGGTTTGCTGCTGGTCTGGAAACATTCTCTTTTTTCTTTGCTTGGGAGCGCAGATCAGTCGGCTTAGTCCTTCTTCAGCTGGAAGATCTCCTTCGTGATGCCCGAAGCTGTGATCGTGAAGATTTCAACGCTGTCGCCTGTGTAAATATCTCTCTGTTGTATAAAACGCAACACACAAGCATTTGTGAGCTCTGTGTTCAAGCGTCCATTGTTGATCAGTCAGTAGATAATCAAGCGTACCTCTCCAGCAGTCACGAACGCGTCCTTCATGATTTCCTTGGTCTGTAGAGTAGAGTGAACAACACACAGCAACAGATTAGATCCACTATCAAGCAATCCGAAGAGATCTTCCTCACAACAATAACCACAGCAGACGTACCTCCTGAACGGACAGCTCCTTCTTCGGGTCAGTTCGCGAGTTGTGCTCGACCAAGTTGTCCAGCAACGGGATCATGAGCTGCTGACCGGAGCCCTGCGCCGCGCGGGTGACTTTGTCGTACGAGCCAATGGCGTCGTACGTGTACACTGCGCCTTTACCTTCCTCGTCAATGCCACACAGAATGCAGAACGCGTAGTACGGGAAGAAGCGGCGCGAGTAGAGCGTGTTCATGAGCAGCTGCGCCATGTTGCTGGTCGACGGCGCGACACCGTTGTCGTGTTCGTACATCTGCGCGCGGATCTTGAGCACGCCGCGCAGCTGGATCACGTCATTGTGCGAGCCTGGGGACGCAAGCAGCGTGGTCGGCGTCAGGTGGGCGATCTTGGACTCGTCACGGCTGAGGATGCTATAGCCTGTGCTCAATCGTGTGTCCGCCGCGACCACGACGAAGTCGTTGCCGGCGATGGCGAGCGTAGTGCCGCCGTTGAAGTCGTACGGCTGCCAATTCGCGTGCTCGTGGGTGGCGGCCTGCACGGGGTCGGCGAGGTCGAGCGGCGCGCTGCCGGCGGTGGTCCAGGCCACGGCGGTGGGTTTGCTGCTGCTGCCGCGCATCATGGTGGTCTACAGGAAGAGAGAGGAAGAGCGGAAGGGCGGCGCTTCTTGGTGGCGAGCACGAAGATTTCTTTTCTTTCTTTGGGGAAGATGAAGCAAAGCAGAGGGGGGAGGATTGCGGGCGGATACGGTTCACTTGAGTGACTTTTGAATATAGTGACATAGCGTGTGCTTTCTCACAGCGATGATTTTAGTGACATTACTGTGTCGTTAATTTTAGTGACGTCAATCCGTGGGATCCGTTGGCAACATGGCGTGTAAATGTCGGACGCGAAAGTCGGTGAAAGATCCTTGCCAGTCCGAGACTCGGGAGGAGCAATCTCAGGATCACTGTGCCAGTCGCCGAGGTCGCCGAGGTCACCGAGAACGATCTCTTGCTCGTGTAGGATCTTCAC
>JAADVO010000540.1:0-22414 GCA_023335655.1 Globisporangium spiculum | reverse complement strand
TTCTGGCCAGTCTGGGCCGCTCGAACGATACGGCGGATGTTTGCTGGGGTCAGGCTGGAGCGTCTGCCGGGACGCCTCATGGTATTGTAGCCTTCCGGGTTGCGCAGGCAGGCATTAGCAACGGTCTTGGACCTTCCAATCATACGAGCGATCTCTCTCTGTCTTGTTCCGACAGCATGCACGGTGGAAATCTGACCCTTCTCGAAGTCCGATAGAGCTGGCCCTCTAGGCATCACAATTCTTCTTTTCCCGTTCTGTAAATCACACAGATAGTATTCAAACATCTCTTCTTCATATAAAACGCCATCGCAGACAAAAACAACGCACCAAAGCAAGTAACAGACGCTGGGAGCTGTGTGATCTTATATCTTCTTCTGGGTGCTTGAGGCGGTATTTTCTGAAGTGACACCAAAAATGATCGGATCGCGGAAACAAGACCACCAAACGATTGGTCTTCGTTAGGCGAGTTGGAAAACGTAATTACATCTGTAAAAAAATTTATCTGCCTAAGTCTCGAGCGTAAAAAGCGAGGCGGTCTTATATTTCCTGCCACCACTGTAACGAAATCAATCAAACACTGTAAAAATGGGTGCGGACAAACTTTTGCGCAGCACTGTACCATCAGAGATGTTAGACAACCCTCTTTCAAAGAACATGGCTACACGTTGTTGATTGGCATGGATGGATAAGCAATGCTGCATACATTGCGTGATAATGATGATAATAATTAGGGAAGGCTGAACGGGGACAATGCCAACTGGTTGACTGCGTGGCGTGGCGTGTACAGTCAGTTTGCCTCGACCTCGTCAATGCGCACCACGAAGACACACATACATACCCAAAGCCGTGCCTGCTCTTCACTTGTCCAGCAAGGCGCGGATCTTCTCGGGCGTCGTTGGGTCCTTGAGGTGTCGGCTCCAGTACTTGACGGCGTCGAGCAGCTGCTCGGGAGCTCCGCCTAGAGCCTGCCGTTGCTTCCAGTGCATCAGCTCTTTCAGACAGCGCTTGATCTGAAAGTAATTGCCACAGAAAGTCGCAAGGAGCGCGGTTAGCCAACACGAAATGCTCAAGATTAACAGGAGAATGACCACATACTTTGATGTCGGACTTTGAGCAGAACGCCCCTTCTCGACTCGTGTGGTCGTAGAGCAGAATCGCGCCAGCGATCACGCGCAAGTGATGAAGCACGACGCGTGAGTCTTTCGATCTGCGAGTGTAGGAAGTGAAAATGGTGAGAACGACAACATTCGAAAAGCAATGGAGAAGAATCCAATATAAGGCTACACAGCTCACTTGAATGTCGAAACCGATGCGTGATACGAGTTAGCGATTTGCGCGATGATCGAGACTGCACTGGACTCCTTCATGTGCGTGCACTCGGTCGCGCGGACGAGCACCTTGAGCATCGGACAGTGGTCGGCGACGAAGAACGAGAGTGCGTCCAGCGGCACGTCAGTAAACCTGGTTTGCATTGAGTGAGCAAAACGAGTTAGCGCGCCTGCAACAGTCGCCTCTTGTAAAGTCGGTAGTAGAACTTCATTTTCTCACCTTTCCAGCTGATTGGAGGTCGCATTCACCGCCACAATCCGCCGAAAGTAGCTCAGATCGTTCTGGATCTCAGGCTTGGACGACTGCAAGCGAGAAGAAAGCGTTAGGCTGAGCATTAAGCGGCCCCGTTAGCTTCACGCAGTCTCAACTCACCTTGATTTTGTCAAAGCACATGGCAAACTCGAGCAGGTTCGCAAGTTTCTCCATCGTCGGAGCCATGATCTTTCGTGTCTCTTAGAAATATGATGGCAAGAACTCTTTTGGTTAGCTTCTCATTCTCACTGATGAGCTGGTTTAATACAAACAAACCACAGGGACAGAACTCGTTGGTTGCCTTCCTACCTTTTCTGCTTGAGAGCTGGAGGAGGTCGTAGAAGTTGTTTTCTGGAAATGAGGCAGTCATCGGGACAAAAAGTGTCAGGGGCCGCCATCAACAGCATACAGAAAGTCAGCCAAGCCAGAGTGCATACACCACGTACCAACTTCGAGCGCCAGTTCGTACACGACTCGGATGGCGTCGACATTCGACGCGAGCGCCGAGATGAGTTCTCGCTTGAGCTCCTTGTCCTGCGGCGCTTGAAGTGCCTGGTTCACACAAAATGACGCAACAATCGGTCTTGTTAGTGACACTGCTGCCGATTAGTAGCAGCTCTAGAATGTTCACCACGGGTAGCCAGCCAAACCTTTTGGATCAGAGGCAAGCAGCTCCGGTAGTTGTGCGTCACGCGCAGCGCGTTGCGGCATTTCTCCACGAGTTCGTCCGTCCCCGAGAGCATGTCATGGGAGTGCTGATCCGCGAAATCGACTGACAAGAGGAGACGAGAATGTTCAACGGATGTTAGACGCCAGAAGAAACTTAGCCAGCTAAGAAGCAATAGAAATTGTCAATTGGTACCACACCTGCGAAGTTCTTGTCGCTGCTGCGGAAGTGGAAGTTGAAGATCGGAGGCATCTTGGAGACTTGAGCAGCTCGAGAGATCAGCAGCAGCTCCTGGGTGTAGAATCGGGAATTGGAAGGCAGAGGAGGAGGATGGAGAGCTCTGTGGTGCGCACTCTCATGGCCTCGTGGTGGAGACAAAGCAAGAGCTCTTGCTCGGGTGCAACGGCGGCGTTACGCAGCTGGTGAGCACCTATTAATACTGAGAACAAAGAACGCGACGCTGAGCCATCAGCAAAAAAGTTCCACAATCCACTGGAGGAAAAGTTCCTTCACTCACGCTCTTGACCAGGAAGCGATTGGATCTGTTTACGTACAAGAAATGACTGCCCGCCGTCCAAGATGCGGGATAGAAATCCACCACTATAATAGGATAGAACTTGGGTGAGCGAGCTTTGAACTCGGGTTCCCAGCGCGTTCCATGGTCGATATCCCCACTAGAATATCCGGCTTGCTCTCGGTTTGGCACCGTCCTCGATCCAACTCTGTTGCTTTCTCTCTCTCTCTCTCTCTCTCTCTCTCTCTCTCTCTCTCTGACTTGGTTGTCACCAGTGTTGGCGCGAGTGTTGTTTCAACGGCCCTCGCCATCTGTCAGACTCCAGGTTGAAGCTTCACGAAGTTCTCCAGCGTCGAGTTCTCTGACCCCACACTCAAAATTTCAAGGACCAGGAGAATCGAGCTCTCGCATGGCAAACGTTTCCGTCCTGTCGGTTGCGAAAGAATAGCCGGTCTGTAGGTTTGAGCTTGTGAGACCGATCGAGTGACGCACCTGACACCACTGGATCTCGTTTGTGTATGTCCAAACGTTGGATCTTCATTCGACTTCAAAAAGAAAAGATCTCGACCGTCTCAGTTTCTGGGGGTTTTGCGCTTTTTGATTGTAGAAACGGCCACGACCATGGAGTTTCTCGGTTCTCTCCCTTCGTGGCTGTTCACGCAGGATCGTCTGGTCTCTATGCATACTTCGGAACGACGCAGAGTCGATTGCCCGCCGTCAAGGTCTTCTACTGCTCTACCAAGAAGCACTCGGGAAGAATGGATTCGCTTGCGAATGCTCAGCAACGCCACTCATCATCATCACCACCGCCACCGCTCCCGCCGGAGCTCTGGAACTTCGTGGTGATCGTGCTCATCTGCGGACTCGTGGGCTGGACGATGCGGCTCGCGCAGCACTTTCTCACGTTCGTGGACGTGCGCTTCGCGGTCAACGCTGATGCGGTGAGTGCATACTTTTTGGCTGCGATGTGCAGGTAACTCGTTCATTCATTCGCGCTGTGATTGACGCTTGCTCTCTCTTTCACTTACTAATGCACTATGTCTAGGTGTTACACATGAAGGACTTGGGGCCTAGGTATCGATGCACTAGCGTAACATCTGAGGCTTTGTTGCTTCACTCGGTCATCCGAGAGCTCATTGTCGTATCTCTTGTGTATCTCTTCAGCTTGTTCGTGCTGGAGAACGCGTCGATGTGGCACTTCCAGCAGCTACTGCGCACAAAACTCGAAGTGATGTCTGCAAAAATGCCAAGCGTGCACCTCCCTTTCGAGATACTGCAGTCGTCGCTCACTGTGGCGTGCATTCCTTCATTCGCTTCAAAGCCTGGAGACACAGCTTCTGAGCCAGCGATGCACCTGTCGCTGAAGATCAGATCCGCGACCAAGTGCGTAGCGCAGGTGCTCTGGGACGTCAAGACCGACGCGCTGCTGGCGAGCTGCTCCTCCTCTTCCCGCATGGTGTCCGCGAAGGCTCGCGCGGTGTCTTCTCCCATTCCAAGCACCAGCAGGAGCAGATTCAGCAGCCCCATCCCCGTGCTACGAAGTCTGTCGGCGCAACAGAAGAGTCTCCGACAGCGCGCAGCGGATCTGCCGACTTTCCTCTCGCGCGTGCACCGACAGAACCGCCGCTATCGTCTCAACGACGACGACGCAAAGCTTAGTGGCGGTGATGACGACCGAGATGGAGAGAGTGGATCTGTGTGTAGCTCCCATTCAGGCTTTCAACTGGCACAAATGGTTGGTGAGGAGAGCTTCCGGTCTGCGTCCCCACCCGAAAGGTAAGTCCCTCATTCTGATTGCCAGGTGTCATGATGGATATCTAATCACTCGCTTC
The DNA here is from genome assembly GCA_023335655.1 of Globisporangium spiculum. Taxonomy (NCBI): domain Eukaryota; phylum Oomycota; class Peronosporomycetes; order Pythiales; family Pythiaceae; genus Globisporangium; species Globisporangium spiculum. The sequence continues at coordinate 17,820 of JAADVO010000540.1, read as the reverse complement.
GTGTTGATCAGACTCGACGGGCGTGGTGGTGGAGAGCTCGAGTACGTTGTAGAAATGCCCAGCACCAGCACCAGTAGACCTGCTGAAGATATCCGACCTCTGCTGGATGAAATGGAACATGATGCTGGCAATCCCTCCACTGGGCCGCAGGACGCAACACTGCCAGTTACTCCAAACGAAGTATCACAAGAGCCGTGTTATGGTGCAGTGGTGCTCGTCGGCTCGCTCGATTTCTTTGAGAACGACGGGTCGGAACTCGATGCAAGCGGCTCACAGCTGGCAAAGCAGCCAAAACACTTCTTCCCAGCATATAACAGCAGCAGCAGTAACGGGGACGCTGACGATGTGATCTGTCAGTGCGTCGCGATTGATTTCCTGCCGACGCCCTCAAAGCCCGAGAAGTTCACGCCCGTGGTCGTGAAGAAGCTCACGTTCACGCGCTCGAACGTCTATGTGCAACAGGTAAAGTGCTATATCCTGCACATGTGCAAGACCACCATAGTGACTTGGTATGTTGCTACTGAATGTCCGATGCAGGAGATCTTTGGTCGCGACGCCAGTAATGCGTCAGGCGAGTGCGTGATCTGCCTGGAGGGCGAACTCGCGGCGGTGCTACTGCCCTGTCGCCACTTCTGCGTCTGCCGGGCGTGCCTCGAAGAGATCGACCGGTGCCCCATCTGCCGCGCCAAGTTCACCACGTACGCCTGCTACGCAGAACCCGAGCCAAGTGATCGACAGCAGCACCAGGTGGAGCTTAAGATTGTCTGAGAGCCATTCGTCATGAATGGATCCAATTTGCCATTTGCGTTATCAGGTTGCCTGTGCTCAGATTCGTGTGTTAGACATGATATATCTGAATACTTCACATACAGCACAAGCAAATTCATTTAACTGCAAATATAGCACTTATTTCTGATTTTGGCTAGGAAATGTTATGTGGACCACATGTACATGGTCCGACCCCCGCAACCCCGCGCGCCTCTCATTATGCGCAGCAACGAAGCCACCAACGGAAGCCCAAGAGAAGCGCGAGAAGCTCGGCCGAGAGATCCCCTTTCCTTCCTTACAGCTCTCTATCTGTACTGACCAGCAGGCAACTATGAGCGGCCACGACTACGACGCGCTCTCGTTCGTGCAGACGGCCGAGATGTACATGGTGGCGGGCGTCGTGGGCGTGCTCGTGGACCTGCTCGTGCTGCTCTCCTACTTCTTCGTGCCCAATATCAAGGCGCAGCACCCAGCGGCCGACGTCGTCGTCTGGCAGGTCGCCTGCGGACTCATGACGTCGCTCGGCTTCGTCGTCGCGTATGTCATAGAGGGCGTGGTGCGTGTGCATTCTGTGTGGCGTTTGGATGGATGCATACGATGCCATGGGGAATCTGAAGCACTGACACATTTTCTTCTACGTTTATGGCGTTTGAATGTGCACAAACAGCATGACGACTGCGCAGTGATGGCGTCTTTTAATCAGGTATGAGGGCAACCACGATGTACGCATTACGTGTGCGTGCGAATGACTGTTATGCTGACGCCGGTGTGGCGATATCCTGTTCTTTTGCGTGTCTGCTACTGTACAGTTCTTCATGTTCGCTAGCACCGGCTGGTATCTCATGCTTTCACTTGATCTGTTTGTGGCGCTCGTGAACCCCTGGATGGGCTACAACTGCAAGTCCTGGGCGTATCACACCATGTGCGTTTGTGCAGTATGTTTCTCGTGCAAACACACGCAGTGCACCTTGTCCTCTTGGTTAACTGACACTTCGTTTATCATGTTCTCAGTGTGTGGAGCTTTAGCGGCGTGTCGGCGTTTGTGGTCTACCAGCGGCGTCTCTACGGCGTGTCGGCGATGAACATGTGCTGGATCAAGCGCACGCACGACGCGGCGACGATCAACAAGGCGAACTGGGTGTTCCTCTACGGCGAGATCATCGGCATCTTTGCGCTCTCGCTCAGCGTGCTGCTCTTTGCGAGCTTCCGCTTCGTGCGCCGCCAGCTAGATGTCACGTACCGAGCCAAGCGCCGCAACTTGCTCCAGTACTATCGCTATTTGCTCATCTACGGGGGCTACTGGTCGGCGTGCGGCGGATTGTACTACGCGAGCTACCTGCAGAACTTCCAGGGCGGGATGGCGCAGCGCATCGAGGTCGCGTTCGTGTTTGTGTTTGGCTCGTACCCGGTGCTGCTGCTCGTCGTGTGGACTCTGAACACCGAGTTGTACCAGAACCGCTCGAGCGAGAACTCACTGCCAAAGTCCGAGCGCGGCAACAGCAACAGCAGCAGTGGAGACACGCCATCGAGCACCGAGCACTTCAGTGCGGCGCTGCGGAAAGATCTGATGAGGTACACGACGGCCGGCATTTGCTGTAGTATCAACGACACGGCGTCGCTGCCGCCTTCAGCGGGTGGAGGTACCATGGACAGCTTGAAATCGCCGCTGCTGAGCCGCTCGCGCGCGAATTCCATGGACCGCAATGCGATGGCGTCGCTCTCGCTGCTGCAGATGGAAGAGAGCGAGGCGTCTCGTCTGCTCTACAATGAGAAGAAGCGCCTCGCGACCACTGTCTACAATGGTGAATACCGATACTACGAGAAGTTGGGCTTCACCGACTACGCGCCAAAGATCTTCCAAAATATCCGCGAGGTGTGCGGCATCGACAACCTCATGTACGAGCAGTCCTTTGCCGACACACTCCTGGAGCGCGCGTCCGAGGGAAAATCGGGCATGCTCTTCTACTTCACGAGTGACCGCAAGTACTTGGTGAAGACCATGACCAAGTGGGAGCACTCGTTCTTGCTGAACGTGCTTCCGCTATACCATCAGTACATCCTCAAGCAGCCGAACTCATTGCTGTGTCGATTTCTGGGCTGCCACTCGATGCAGCTGCCCGTTGGCTGGAACAAGATGTTCTTTGTCGTGATGGAGAACGTCTTTCCCGATGGACCAGTCGACGAGCGCTACGATCTGAAAGGTATTTTCCACCAATCGAACCTGAGACACCAGGAGGAGCGTATCCCGACGCCACGATGGAATCGCCGCCAGCAGCACTCGTTCGTGAACAGCAGCAACAGTAGCAGCGACGACGACGACGATGGTGGCGAAGGAGAGCAGAAAATGTCTCACTCCATTGAAGCAGCGCTGGAAGCAGAGCTCAGGTACCTCAACAACAACTTCAGGGGCGGTGGCACCAACGAGAGTCAACCGCTGCTTCGCCGTGGCAGTTCGCGAAGTTCGCTTCGTCACGACAACGACTTTGTCTCTCGACGCGCCTCGCTACGCGTGAACTCCACCACACGCGCCAACTTGCTAGCACAGGTGACGAGCGACTGCGGCTTCCTTCAGGAGCTTGGCATCATGGACTACAGCTGCTTGCTAGGTATCCGACATTTTCATGCACCGCTGGACCCTTTTACGCTCGACACTCTCGCGCACAATGCCGTCGTGTCGGAGGACCAGAAGACTGTGTACTATCTGGGTTTTGTCGACATCCTGCAGCACTACAACTTTGGTTGGAAAGTGCAGAACTGCCTGCTCTCTGTGGTGCTTGACAAGCGGAGCATCACGGCGCTGCCGCCCGCGGAGTACGCGCTGCGGTTTCTGAGCTTCATCCACGAGTACCTGCTGCGCGATCCAGACGCGTCGAACAAGCGGTCGTACGGCAGCATCGGGTGCTCGCCGCCGCTTTCGCTCACGATCGACCGAGAGCTGACGTTAGAGTGAGTATATGAATGGTTGAGTAAGTGTGAACGCCTCTTGCGTAAAGTGGTTTTTGGTGTAATGCGAGCTTCTGCTGCTATTAATATGGCTGTTTAGGCTGTCAAAAACTGGTTACATTGTCTCCAGATCACCCTTCCCAGGAGTACACACAAACAGAGACTTGATGATGCGCAGCTAGGTATGGAAGCGGAACTGCAGCAAACGCTGGACGAGCTTTGCGACGACCTGCTGCGCTCTGAGGACGCTGCAGCCACTTCCGATCAAAACGCCATTTTGCAATCGCTTACAGAGTTGGCGCTCAGGTTTCCGCAGGCGCAGAAGATTCTCGGCCGCTCACTCGCTGCGCACTATCATAGTGATGATGCTCCATCGTCATCAACACCATCACCAGGGCAAAGAAGAGAGACCAATTCTCCAGTCAAACTCTCGCTGCTGGCGCAGCGCTTCCTGTACAGACGCGAGACAGCGCAGAGCGCGATCTCGCTGCTAGCGGCGCTCGCGAATGAAAACTCATTCAACCAGCAGCGCATTGTACGTAGTGTGACTGGCGTGCGGTTGGCCAGACCCGCGCAGGACCTTGCTCAAGATGCGCGGACGACCGTGTTCGACGCCGGCAAGATCAAGAAGAAGAGACAATACCAGCTGGTGTTATATGCGCTCACAGTCCCAGATTCAGTGAAAGACACTTTTCGAAAATGGCGGAAGCGGCAGAAGCATCTCCAGAACCGCCGAATCCCCAGCGGAGCACCCCCAGAGCAAGGTGGTGTCCCAAAACCCTGCTTCTGTAATGAATGCCTCGGCGCCGAGCAGTTTCTTCCAACGTGGCAGCTGCACTTCCAGGATCTCAGTCGGTGGACGGAGGACCCGCAGTCTGACGACGAGTCTCCGAGCAATATTGCAGACAAAAGCTTCTCCTCACTGACTTGCGGGGCTTTTTTCCAGGTCTTCCTCCGAGACTTTCGAGTCTGTACACACATCCCATTTCAGAACGCAGACGAGAGGAGATGCGCGAGCATTTACTATTTTGTCCCGCCCAGTGAAGTAAAATCCGAAATCGCGAGGGTACCGCCACCAACAAACACTCCGACACCTCCAGCATTTGACCCTTTGCAGCATGTTTGCGCAATTGAGATCACTCCTGACGTCAACGTACTGGAAAATGCACAAGCGGTTAGCAAATTCAAATCCGCCTTGATCGCAGCTCACAGCCCTGAGGTGCATTTTCAAGGCCAGAGCCAAAAAGATGCTGATGAAGGCGTTGCATACGAATCAGTTGATCACGTGTTGTTGCTCGAAGGACGTGTCGACCTCTCGTCGTGCAACCACACACATTTCAGTAGCGGTGAGGATGTGTCATTGGTGGATGACCCAGAGACAGATAATGTTGCCTGGGATACTGGAACAATCGTACATTTCCTGAGCCAAATTGAAGAGAAAGCAGCAGGAAAGCAAGTCACAAAGAGCACGATCGAGGCTGCTCTCGTACTTCTAGATGGTGGAGACGGCGATCGAGATGATGATGCGACCAAAGAGCTGCTGCCCAACCGAGCTTTTTCCGATCTGGATTACAAAATCTTCCGACAGGTTCTCGACTTTCTCGAGGACGACGATGTTGTCTCTCTGGCGATTTTGCGGGGTATCATGGCGCGACCAGGTGAACGTAGTAGCCCAGCCCCATTGAATCAAGGGCCTCTTGAATCGCCAGAGGATCCGACTGAAAACGACGGTACAGATGGTCAAGATGCTGAGCTCATTACCAAAACTCCAGCGACGAGCAGCTTCAGCGTTCAAGTCACAGCACGTGTGGAAACTCAAGAGCTGGTGGTAACGTGTACACGCGAGGGCCACGAGAATCCGAAGGAGAGCCTGCCGTCGCGAATCTTCTCAACGGCAATTACCCTCGAAGATCTTCTTACAGGAGATGATTCTTCTTCTTCGTCGCCTTCCCCAAATCCTTCCGATCCTTTTGCATTGCTATGTATCGAAGAAAGCGAGCTGCGAGCCCTTCTCTTGCGCTGTCAAGTCTGCTTTTGCAGTGATCCTCCCCCTTCGCAACTACATGCTACGTCTATGCATTATCTTCGGCCACAGGAACCGACAGATTCCCTACAAGACACTGGCTCATCGGAAGATATTGAAGGCGACGATGATCCAGAGACAAAGCCACAATCCAGCCAGAAGCCTCCAAACAGGCACACACTAACCGCAGCAACTTCAATACCCGGACTTCCCGACGACGTCTCGAGGGTGCTTTTGCCAAAGCTCGAAGCGCTGGCTTCCTATCGTCACAACAGCAACGGGACTTCGAAATCTGCTTTCCAAACCAAGTTCCCGGAGACGCTCTCGCTCATCATCAAGAGCTGCAACGCGCGCATCACGGATCTTGCGACCTCGAAAGCGACGAGCAGTAATGGCAATAGTGAAGTCCATCGCAAGGCCGGCATGGAGCGCTGTCGACAATGTCGAGATCTCTTGATCCAGCTGGGGAAGAAAGTGAAGCTCGCGCTGGATCCATCGTCATCGTCTTCGGCATCGTCGTCGTCAGCCCACAGCAAGAAGCCTGTGAGCGAAGAGCTACCAGCAAACCAGCTCACTCGGATCTCTAAACTGGTGCGCAAAACTGTCGCCCAAGTGCAGATGCAGAGCCAAAGTGTCTACACGTGGGAGACACCAGACGTCCGCGTGCACAAATTGCAGCTCAATCCCCGCGTGTGGGCCAGCGGCTTCCCCGACCCCGAGTTCTACCGAGAGAGGGACGCACTGGCGCTCGAAAACAAGAAAAAGCAGCGTCTGTTGAACCAGCAGTTTATGGGGAAGCAGGTCAAGCAGTTGCAACAGCAAAAATCCCAGCGGTGATGACTTGTGGTGCTTGCCTCATAGACCGTTGAGATAATCCCACAAGCCTTCTCTTGTTGGTGATGATGAACACTCACTCGTGGCTGTGTACTGCTACTTTATATTTGTACATACTACTACATCTGCTTCTTCGTCCAGTCACCGAACATGTGCTGGTAGTCTTCAATTTGCCGCTACAAGACATTTCGCAGAGTTCAAGTGATGATTATGAACGCCGTTCGGTACCCAGCCTCAGATACTATTGTTGTTTGTGAGACCAAACTCAATCGCACGCACCTTGAGCTGGTTGTTTTCCTCCAGCAGTCGTAGATATGCCTCGGTCTGGCTGTTAGTCTGTTTCTTCAGAGCCCTGGATACACATGCGAAAGTCGTCATCATAGTATTCAGCACTCACACAGCAATCCCATCGACATTCACTGCAATTGCACTTCCACTCGACTCACTCGAGCTCGGCGTCTCGCTGCTGCGCCTCGCCCACGGCACCTTTCAGACAGATCTCGAGGCCTCGCGCGTAGGCGTCCGCTGCTTTCCTGTAGCTCTGCTGACCGTAGTGCGCCTTGCCCTTGCGCGAGTACGTCTTGGCCCACGTCGGGTCGAGCGCGATCGCTGCGTCCGCGTCCTTCAGCGCAGCGTCAAAGCGGCTGAGCGCACAGTACGCCGCCTATATTGTTTGGTATATAGGTCAAGCGAGTCAGGCATAAGCACGACCAGCGCACACATACAGGTACAGAGTAGATAGATAGCGAAGCATTCCGTACCGATCGGTTGCTGAAAAGCGTGGCCGTAGGCTGCGCGTCGATGCCCAGCGAGTACTCGCGCACTGCTTCTACGTACTCGCGGCGCTTGAAGTGCTCGTTGCCACGCTTCTTGTGCTGCGAGTCGTCCTCTCTTGCCGGCGCACTGCGGCCCTGTGCCGTGGATGCCGAGAGCTTGGCGTCGAGCTTCGCGGTCTCCTTCGCGTCATTGCTGGCACCTCCAAAGAGCCACTCCATCGTCCTATTGATTTGATTGTGCGGATCAGGGAAATGGCGGGTGTGATTGCTTCCCTTGTTCGACTGACATTGAACCCCTTTTTACTGACTTTGATTGAGAGGCTTTTGGTTGAAATATACCTTTTTTACACAAGTTGATGATACTGTGCAAGTAAAATTGATGTTTATAATACATATTACTACACTACTCATTACCAAGGGGTATCCGAACCCAACAAACGCTAACGTTTGTGGATTGCGGGCGGGAATGATGGTTACTTTGTGCGAGTCATCATTTGCTCATTCGCGTCCTTCAGTCCCACACTTCATCTGCGTTCCGCAAGCATCAGACGCGAGCACCACCAGCAGCAGCAGTAGCGCAGCTCACAACCGCATTTGCCTCGGCACACGCAGCACCTCAGCGCCTTTTTCACCAGCAGCTCCACCAGCATGGTGGGCCCCTCTGCTGCAGGCCGCCGCGCCGTCAGAGCGCTCACGTCCGTGGCGCTGCTCTCAGGCTCCGTCTATGCCGTCGACCAGACCAACGCGTACGTAGCTAACCCTGCGTGTGCATGCGTGGGTATCATTGCTCTCTGTCCTTGTACCGATCTATAAAGCGCATCATTTGCTGATTATGCTACGCGCTATGTGTTGCTCGTGATGATTTAGGAAAATCCTGTCCCGCTCGGCGCGCGTGATGGTCGCAGGTGCAGAGACCGTGCTCGACTACCGCAAGAACCTCAAGGGCACGCCGCGCGACGCGCCAGAGTACCATCCCAAGCTCCAGGAGCTCAACCTGCGCGTTGCGCACCGCATCCTCACGCTTTGTCTGGCGAACGGCGGCATCTATACCAAGTTCGGTCAGCAGCTCGCGACGTTCAACCACGGCCTGCCCAAGGAGATCACCGAGACGCTCTCGGCGTTGCAGGACCGCGCGCGGCCCGTGAGTTTTGCGCAAGCCATGCAGACGATCGAGCGCGAGCTCGAAAGGCCCTGGCAGGAGCTCTTCCAGGAGTTTGAAGAGAAACCCATCGCTGCGGCGTCGCTCGCCCAGGTGCACCGCGCGGTGGACCACCAGGGACGCACAGTCGCCGTGAAGGTGCAGTACCCGTTCCTCGCACAGCAGATGCGCGCTGATATACGCGTCATGAAGTGGGCCGCGCAACTCACCGAGTACTACTTCCCGGACGTGCAGGTGCAGTGGCTCTTCCCCGAGTTCGAGGCCGCGCTCCGTTCGGAGCTCGACTTTGAGAACGAAAAGTGCAACAGCCGCCGCATCGCCAAGCTGCTTGCGCGCAACGCGAACGTACATGTGCCGATCGTCTACGACGAGCTGAGCACGTCCAAGGTGCTCACGATGGAGTTCATCTCGGCGCCAAAGATCTCGCAGGTCGACGAGATCAAGAAGCTCGGGCTCATGCCGTCCCACGTCGCGCGCATCCTTTGCGAGGTGTTTGGCGAGATGGTGTTTGTGCACGGCTTCGTGCACTGCGATCCGCACCCGGGCAACATCTTCGTGCGCCGGAACCCGGATCCGAACGCCAAGAACAAGGAGCAGCTCGTGCTGCTGGACCACGGGCTCTACCGCGAGCTGGACGAGGATTTCCGAAAAACCTACTGTGACCTCTGGCGCGCGATGCTGCTGCGTGACACGACACTGCTGGACGACTGCGGCAAGCGCCTGAACGTGGGCCAGTTCGCCAAGTACCTCCCGCTGCTGTTCACGTACCGCACGATCACGAGCACGAGTCCTCTGGCGGCGTCCATGACGGAGAAGGAGAAAGAAGAGCTCGTGGGAGATATGAAGAAGCTCCAGTTCTCAAATGTACGTACCTTACCTTCTGGCTGCTAATTGACCCTAACGGCTGTACTTGGAGACTGATGAAGTGTATTGTTGCTTTATTCGTTATACAGGTGACAGACTTTCTCGAGCAGCTACCTCGCGACATGCTCTTCGTCTTTAGAACAAACAACATGATTCGGTCGCTGAACAAAGACCTGGGCGGGACTTCACGGTACGCTAGGTCTATTGGGATAAACTCTCTTGGGTTTGGGATGTCCGGTATAGTAAACTAACTTGAACCTGTTGCTGCCTCTTGCTGAATCGTCAACCAACACCTGTAGAGATCGCTTCACCGTGATGGGCAAGTACGCCGTTGAGGGTCACTCGTCCTTCTACTCCAACCACAGGAGCGTCGACGGCGCGAGCAGCTCCGCGCTGGCGCAGATCTGGGGCAACTATCGTTACTGGCTCGACCATTTCAACATGCTTTTCCACATCAACGTGCTTGACTTTGCGCTCGCGATCTTCCAGCGGATCTACGGCGACAAGCCGCTCAAGATGAAGACCGCGGGGTAGATCAAGGTCGTTCAGGTGGGGCAGGGTGGGCATACAGTAGACTTGACTCATCCTGGTGTCTTGCTATCGCTCTTCGCGGCGCATGCAGCCTTTCCACTTTTAGCAAATAGATCTATGCACAAGTTGCTCTCCAACTAATAGCCTGGCGCGTCATTTTAAGAAGTTAGTTCACGAAGGTGCGAATACTTGGAGAGGCACAATGGAAAACTAGTTTTTGCTGAATTGAAGAGCAAAAAAAACAAAAGAAAATTTACTGATGAAGATGTTATCATGCCGCATGAATTGAAGAGGTGCAGATCGCCTCGACCGAGAAGCTGATGCTCGTGTGCTCCTTCTGGTCACGCTCTCGATGATCACTTCTTGGGTTTTTAGACTGGATGCCATACCATACCGAGTTAGGTACAGTCTCATGTCCTCTTCCGACCACTCTTCAGGAGGTGGTAGTGAGGCAGGCGAGGCTGCCTTAGCCTCCGAAGTTTGGAGCTTTGGAGTGGGCGGATGACGACTCCGCGGGGTTTTCTATCTGTGCGTAGTCACTACAGCTGAGTGAGCGGCTTGGTTGACCTCCGAGGCTCCTAGTTGCCCCAATCGCGGCACCTATTAGAAATGTATGCAAACAACAAGGCATACAATCGCTTTACTATTCCCTTTCTTCACTACCAAAACGCATTTTGGCATAGATTTGTGAAAACCTCACTTTGCGACAAAATGCATTTTGGTAGTGAAGAAAGGGAATAGTAAAGCGATTGTATGCCTTGACGACAGAGTGTATTTTGGCATCTTGGACGGTGACGTGTCATCACGCGCACTTAAGTAGCACTCCGTACTTAACGCGACGCCGGCCAAAGTCCCCTTCACTGAAGGTTCAGTCAATCCAAAAGTTCACATTGGAAACTGGCAAAAAAGATGGCGTCGCCGAATGTGCCGTGGCTCTCCAAGCTGCGCCGCATGGACGCGTACCCCAAGACCATCGAGGAGTTCAAAGTGCGCACGATGCAGGGCGGCGTCTGTACGTACTAATCTCTGTGCGTGCGCGTCTTTCTGCGTGTGGACATATGTAAAAGTAGTCCGAACGTCTGACACCTCTCTCTCTCTCTCTCTCTCTCTCTCTCTCTCTCTCTCTCTCTCTCTCTGTTGTGATGTACCATGCAGTCTCGCTGCTGGCGTTCCTCTTCATCTCGGTGCTGCTGTTCTCGGAAGTGCGCTACTACTTTGCAGTGGTGAGTGGGTGGATCTATGTGCGCGCGCGTTCTAGCTGCTGCGTGTTGCGTCGTGTGACAAGAGAAGTGATTGCGCTCACCCACCCTCGTTCTCTCTGCTTGTGTGCTTTGTGTTTGCCATTAGGACACAGTGGACAAGATGATGGTCGATGGCGGTCGCAACCACCTCGTGCCGATCAACTTCAATATCGAGTTCCCTCGGTGCGTCATTCGCTTTGTAGTGCCATTAGATAAAGTGTGTGGTGACTGAGCATGTTGTGCTTTGTGCGATGGCTGTCGTTCGTCGTTTCATCAGGATGCCGTGCGCTGTCGTGGCAGTGGAGACATCGGACATGTCGGGCGCGATTCAAATCGACATCGTTCACAACATCGAGAAGATCGCGATCGACTTCAACGGCCAGATACTCAAGGAGTCCGTCAACGAAAGGGTACATGCACATGCAGTTATGCTTCATCGTTTCTATTGCAAGAATGCATTGAAATAGCGCATTTGTTTCTAATTGTGTGGCTCAAATTGTATTTGTACATCGTATAGATGGGCGGAGCGTTGACGAACCACACCGATCTGCACGATGAAAGCGACAAGTGGGTACACGTGGGACCCAAAATACCGTGCCGTCTCTACAAGCTATGGATGCTAACTACTGGGTGCTGTTGATTTATTTCTTGTAGATCTGCATGTGGGAGCTGCTACGGAGCTGGCGTCGAAGGACAGGTACCGAAAGGCTTCCAAGTCGTTATATGCCGGCGGAAAAAGTTTACTCACTTGTATCCATTGTCCTCTCTCTCACTCTCTATCTGTAGTGCTGCAACACGTGTGACGAAGTGAAAGCGGCGCATGAGAGGAGAAACTGGCAGATGCCGAGCCTCCACACGATCGCTCAAGTACATTTCGTGATGCGATGTCTACTGATGTGTACATGAAATTGTCTCTTTCTATCAACACATTGCTCATTTGCAAACTTTGATTGTTTTTGTTTTTTGACGCAGTGTCAAGAAGCCGAAGTGGAAAAGATTCTGCGCGGCGACGTGAAGGAAGGATGCCGCATCAAGGGCTCGCTCCTTGTGTCCAAGGTAAGTTCTCTTCTGGCATTGTGTTGTGAGCATTCTACTCAAAATTCCAATGTGTGTGTGTGTGTGTGGGACTTGCAAACTTGGTAGGTGGCTGGCAAGATTTACTTCGCTCCATCCAAGTACTTTCGCAACGGCTATTTGTCAGCACGTGACCTCGTGGACGCGACGTTTAAGGTCTTTGACACGTCGCACACGATCCAGTCGCTGTCGTTTGGCGAGCTCTTTCCGGTGCGAAACCAGCTTTGCAACCTTCACAATTTGCTTTCCAATCTAAATACCGACATCTTGTTGTTTGGTCGTTTGAATATCGCAGGATATGAAGAACCCGCTTGATCTCCGGCAGAAACTGCTTCACGACGATGCGCGCGGGTCGTTCCAGTACTTCCTCAAGGTGAGATTCACTTCTTCAAAATGAATTTCTGAAATGACAATAGCTAACGAGTAGGTATCAACCAATATTGTTTGTATTGGCAGGTTGTGCCAACCGAGTACGACTTCCTCTCGGGCAAGAACATTGTGACCAACCAGTTTTCAGCGACCGAGCACTTTCGCCAACTCACGCCGACCAGCGAGAAGGGGCTTCCGAGTACGTGAACTGGATATATGCCGCATTTTGATCAGACCACTATCATACCAGTGCTAACCACGAATTTCTTCTATTTTGTAGTGGTGTCGTTCGCGTACACGTTTTCGCCGATCATGTTCCGCATCGAAGAGTACCGCAAGGGCTTGCTGCAGTTCCTGACGAGCGTCTGCGCCATCGTCGGAGGTGTTTTCACGGTAGGGGAATGCGAAACAATTATCTTTGTTCTCAGTTGCAGTGACCATGCCGTGGATTTGAACTAATCTTCGTGTGGATGCTTCTCGTATCGTGTCATGTGTGAGTAGATCATGGGCATCATGGACTCTCTAGCGTTCGCAGTGCTCAACAAGGCATCCAACACGCCACTGTCCATGTAGAGAGTACCATTTTCAAGAGAGAGAGAGAGAGTTAGAGAAAGGTGATCCATAATGGACGAAGATGTTCTATTTTCTGACTAACTTTTTACTCTCTTTTTGTGTGAACCACTAGCCAAAGCCTTTTATAGATAGCTCATGGATATTTGTCAGCGGGAGTTTCAACGCTCCTCATGTTCTTTCTGCTCTCTCCGCTATTTGTTTTGATTCATTATCAAGTAGTTGCGTCAAAGACGAGGCAATGGCTTTGCTGCTGGTCACTGGTCATGGCCGCCTCGAAGCAGATCTTCAACGACCTGAACCTGGTCATCCTTCTGAACCAGCACATCGAAGACATCGCGAACAGCGATGAGGCTGCGGCGTCGCTTTTGAACAAGCAGACGTCGTTCAAAGTGCTTACGGAGCTTGACGCGATCCGGAACCCCGACCCTCGCGAAGACGCACAGTTCGAGCACCAACGCCCGGGTTTCCGCGAAGAAGAGGAACATGGAGAACCTCCTTCACAGCTGCCCTTCCATCTCCAGGGCGACCAAGAGTTCAACAAAGCGAGTGCGATTGCCGAGCGACGTGCACTGCGGCGTTCCGATCCGATCCGAAACAAGGTGTTATTTCTCTGGGACGTTGCGAGGGGCAAGAAGAAAGCTGAGGTCTCGCGCCCTGCGAGTATCGACAAGCTCATGGCCCAAACCCAGGCCGCCAGTGCAAATGCTGCAAAAAACGTGAATGCGATTGAAGAAAAGGATTACATGGACATGATGCTGCTGATCTTCAAAGTGCTTCGCGACGACTTCGTGCTGGACCTGGCAAAGCTCCAGGTGCACTGTGACTGGGAGGTCGACAGCCACCACGGGAACTCGCTGAGCTTTGACCAGTTCTTCTCCGCTGTGTTTGAGCTCGTGGACCTTTGGACGTGTGACATCATGGAAGCCACGTACGTGCGTTTTCTGGAGCTGCTCGCGCGTCGCATCACGCTGCGTGTCGTGATCTTTCTGGACGATATGAAGCTCAAACTCGCGCTCTCGGACAACTTCGACGACGCTATAGTGGTCAAGGCGATCCCGCTGAGCACGATCCAAAAGTTCGCGTCGGTCGCCAAAGTCGTCGAGAAGAACGGCGTGCGCACTGTCGGGGATCTTGCGAATGCAGACCCACAGATGGTTGAGAAGGAACGCCTAGCGTACGTGGAGAAGAACAATTTCTCGAAAGAGAAGATCGGAGCCAAGCTGCAGCACCTGCTCGACACTTTTCAGGGGCTCTCCGATCAGTTTGAAGCGAGTAGCGATCAGCATCACCACCAGTACAGTCTCGAGAACATGAAGCTCGTCCGGCACAATGTTGTGGATTCGAGTGAAGCAGGTGGGGGTTCTGATAACAGAGAGAGGCAAACTTCCGTAGGTGATGGTGGTGGCGCAATGCCGTATGGGCAGAACTCAAATGCAGTAAGCAGCCCAAGCACCACCACCAATATACATGGAATTGGCCCCCAGCCATTGGATTTGAACCCAAGCGACCTTGGCTATGAATCGTCGAGAGGGCTAACACGCAGCGCCACTCGGCGGATGAGCATCCACGACCTGAGCCAAGTCGAGTCTGGGATCATCAACTCCTTGCGCTCAGCGTTCATCATCGAAAAGCGCATCTCGATCAACCGTAAGCATGACGTCGACTCTGTGCGTGAAGAACTCGAGAAATTCGGCGTCGATCTGACTCTGTTGTCGGATCCTGAGGCGATGGAGAAGTACGGTGGTTTGTACGAAATGTTCGTTCTGCGTGACGGCGAGAGCATCAAGACGCTCGCGCAGACCATGTTGACGCAGATCAAGCTTGAGCTCCAAGCCCACGGAATCACCGTGGATGACGAAGATGCCGAGTCTCAGTACGACGGTTTCTACAGCTCGGTGGTCGCGAGCAGCGGCGAAGCGATAGTCAAGGATGCGCAGAACTGGGTGGACGACACTGTCAAGACCCAAAGCGTGGCGTCCTATATCAAGGCCGACTACCGCGAGCTCAGACCGCTCGAACAGGTGACGCTGATCGGTTCACAAACCGGGGACGAAGAGTTTGTGTCGTTACTATCAAATGACAAGGAAGAAGAGGAAGAACAACACGCATTTGTTGCTCCAATGGAAGACAGAAAGCCGAAGAACGGGTCGCTGATTCAGCGAAAGCCGAGCCAGATGAGAATCAAGCAGATGGTGCCTCCACCGATTCAGACCACCAATACTCACAATTCCGCAGAGCGAAACTACCATGAGAAACCCAAACACAAGATAGAGCGACCTGCAGCGACGCCACCTACTCTGTCTGCTTCACCTTCGTCCTCTCGGCGGCGAAGTGGACCACGCGCGGATTCAAAAGTGAGCGATTCTCCTGCCGGCGAGAAAAAGAGAAAGAAAAGCAAGGGTCGTGATGATGTTCACGCCAAGCATCAGACGCATGCTCCAGCTGAGTCTCCTCCAGAAGAGCGGCGGGAGAGCCACAATATTACAGAACCGACGGCTGTTGAGGAGCAGATTTCAGCGCAAAACATTGCTGAAGAGTCGACAACACCCCTAAGTGGACAGATCTCGATGGAGGACGAGTATTCAGGCAACAGCAATGAGCCAAACGCTGCAATCCCAGTGGTACCAGTGGACGTACGTTCACCAATAGAAGAAGATGGTGTCTTACGGAGGCGATCCTCCGTTTCGTCGAGAACGCTGAAGTCCAAGTCGAACCTGACGGCGGACGCTTCTCTCAACGATCTGCAAGGCAGTGACACGATGAACAACGATTTGGGCCGAGAAGCGCAGGGTGTCGAGTTTGGTTACGATGATGAACCTCCGCCGATAGCTGAGCCTGAACCAATCCAGCAGGAAATGTGAGTTTGTACTCTTTGTTCAAATGTGTTGACATTGATGCGGTGCCATTAAAGCCTGACCCTGACTTTCTCAACGCATTGACGCTACTTGTGATGGTCTAGAGTCGCGGAGTTGGTTCCAAAGATCCCGAAAATTGTCATAGGAACTGGCACAGACGGCGCAAACATTCCCGTGGCAGCAAGATACATCCAGCTTCTGGGTTTGGGTACGGTGCTCACAGCAATCGACGAAGACGAACTCTACCAACTGATCCAGTCCGACGAAGGCAACGATGTCGATCTGGTGAGTACCAGCTGCATCGCAAGTATTGTTCTGAGTTTTTAATGATGTCCGATGCGATTGGTATGATTGTCAGCTCTGCTTTGACATCGGGAGCCGACTAGACACCGCGGTCGAGAAACTCACGGGGCTACAAAATGTCGTCGGCAAGCGCGTGATCGTACTCGGAGGCGACGTGAAGGACCCAGAGAGAACCAAATCTGTCGCAGCCGAGTGCCTAGCGCTTGGAGCAATCTACTTCGCAACCCTACCCATCAACTTTCCCGAGTTGCGCACCGAAATCCTCGCGTTCTTTGAGAACTCAGAGCAGCCGTTTATCATGCGCCAGCGCAAGCCTGCGGCAGGTGGCGGTGGCGGTGCCGTTGCCGCGTTTAAGATGGCGAGTCGGTCAATTGGCGCCGCGAGTCTCTTTGGGATGCACGACGTGTCCAGCCGCAAACTGTCTACGCCGCCGTCGTATGCGAACATCGCCAAGTCGCCCAAGCGCAAACCTACGAACCTAGGTTTTCTGCCTCTCCATCCTTCTTCTCCAAGCAGCGCCTCAAACCACCCACATGCGCCTGCTCATTTCCCATCGCTCGTGAAGGACGTGACGAGTCTGATCCACCTCAAGGCGCTCGACGATATCCGCTCTTCCGAAATGACGTCCGCGCTCGTGCCGACGTCGCCGCGATCGCTCAAGTCGTACAAGAAATCGTCTCCTCGCCTCTCAGTCGCGCTCAAGAAGATGATGCGCTAGGTAGCTTCGGTGGTCAAATTTTGTAATAGCTGGTCAAGTTGGTCATGTTCGAGTGGTCGACCCAGACCAACGCCACACTGGATCTGATCCATGCCGAGGAATCGGATAAGTAACTTCAACACAACGATGTGAGTGAACCTGGTCAATCGACAAGGAATAGCACGTGCTGCTGGACCTCGGGCTCTGCACTGGCGCTCTTCGCTCGTAGTCTCAACACGACGGTGATGATTCGCTTTGATTGGCACTGTGCTCGAGAGCGAATGTTTGCGAGTCATGAGTCATGTCTATCGATAAAACTCCACGTGCAAGGGCAACTGATTATGTGTGGTATACTATTATATACTGAGAGGAAGATGGAAATTGTCACTTGTGGAGTTAGAGGTAGAAGACCGAATGAATTGAACTTAATGGAGCTCGCACGATCCGTCTGAGGTAGTCTAGGAGAGTAAAGGAGATAGAGAACAGCGATGAACTTTCGCTCCCTTTTCCACTAATTTCTCTCGCAAAGACGCTGAAAGGGGCGCATCACGATGTGACATCGTGATGGGACATCCCCACATTATGCCAATGATTTCTCTTGACTATAACCCAGGCCACTGAATTAATCTGACCTGGGTCATGTCCTATTTCACTCCCCCTCAGCGATGTATTCTACTTCCTTGAATCATGCGAGACTTACTCGCTGGGAAAAACTCCCCGTCATGCACGCACGATGTACGTCATGCGGTGAGGGTAAAAACCAGCTTACCTAAACATGTAACTACAGCTGGATCATGCCGAGGCCATGCA
>JAADVO010000539.1:0-22415 GCA_023335655.1 Globisporangium spiculum | reverse complement strand
ATTCACAATTTTCTAACAGGAGACGTCACCCACTGGTTAAACAGAACCGACTCCTCCTGAATCCAGTCAGCACAGGCGACTGGAAAGTGGGCTTTCGGGCCCCAAGCGCGCCTCGCGACCACAAGTTAGTATAGCAGGCATGCATGGTTATTAGCTGTTCATCCCAGGACGTAACGTAATATACCTCAACTTCAAAAAAAAAAAAAAAAAAGATCCGTTGGCGCTGCCACCGTATCGACATCAAGCGGCTCGTCGAGCTTCAGACTCATACCAGTGTGGAAAACACGCCGATCTACTTGCGACGCAACACCAGTCATGTACGATGCCACCAGCTTCATCGACGAGCCGGCGGTGAGATACCTTGACGATAACGCCGCGCCAGAAAGCAGCCGTTCCGCCGTTTTTGCTACAGAATCGGTAACATGCAGCTCCACTATCAGCTCCGCATCAGCGGGAAGCACATCCGCCATTGCGCCAGCGACAGCCAGTGCCTTCAACATCGTCTCACCGGCAAAATCGAGCAGCACCGCTAACCGCATCTTCCAATCGCCTTTTAACAGCTCCACCAACAAGGGTAGCTCACCTGCAGCAGCCACTTCCATCGACACAACACCAGCAGCAGGTGTACCTGCCAACATACCGTCCAGTACAACAAGACTCCCCAGTTTCAGCAGAATTTATTACGAGTTCATAAACCAACAGTACGCATCACTGGCTAACTGCACTGGCAGTAACAAGTAATTCAGTGTCTGGGAATCGTTGGCGCAGCAGTTTGGAAGTGAGTTTCTGGGTATTGAGAGGAGGACGTTAGCAAAGAGAGCGGAGCGATGCACCAAGCAGGAGCAGTCAAACTTACCTGGCTCAGAAGCAACCAAGAGACAGAAAGCACATGACGCACAGCCTGTCAACATCGCTCGAACGGCTGGAGATGAAAAGAAGCCATGCGCATACTGCAAGCAAATGAAAACAAAGTGCGGCATCAGATCAAGATGCATGCGCCGACAGCAAATAAACTTCGCTCATTCACGTGCGGGCGACACAGTCGCGAAGGCATACTAGTATTTGAAGTTGGCATGCGGCACAGCAGCGCAGTTTGTCGTGTAATTGCCATTTTCCTTCTCGCTCTCCGCGTTCCGTCCTGCCGTTCTTCCTTGTCGTTCGTCTTGATTTGTTCACCTGTTGCCTTTGTACCTCTTCGATGATGTTTTACTTTTCTACGAATCAAATCGATTACATGTTTCGTGTGGGATTGTGAGCGCCGCACTCGTGACCGGATGCGACCGGTGAATGTGCTCATCCACACGCAACTAACACGAACCCCCCCCCACCGAGCGCAAAAGCACTTGGCGTCGAGCATCTCAAGTGATAAATCTACTTAGTCAGTACGAGATCCGACGGCCCTGGCTGCCGACCAACTACCACGAGGTACTCATACCAGCGTTCCAGACCTCAGAGACGACGCGAAAGTACAAGCAGAGCGCGGCAACAGATACCGCAGCCGCAATTCGGCCTGCTGGTGCGCAACGCGAGCTGTCAAGTCCTTCCGTGTGTACGCTGATGATTTCATCCCACCTCAGGTGCAAGAACCTCCTATAAAACAAAATAGAGATCTGGGGGTCGAGTGATCAAATGCAGCGAAGAGTAAGCACACTTCGAAGACACACTCAGGATGCGGGAACGTGAAGTGCGATCTCGGAGCCAGTGCTATCTACAGATGTAATTCGTGTCGCCTCACTCAGGACCGAGACATCAACGCCAGTAAGAACATCTTCGTGAAGAACATCAGTCGCTCGCTAGGGTAGGCTAGCAAAGTTATCGGTGAGCCTGCACCGTGGAGACCTGGTCGCTGGTGACAAAGGCCCAAAAATACAGGTGTCGCCTGCCACTATCCGCTGTTTTGCGTCAGATTCAAATGAGATAAACTCTGTGTTGAGTGTGTGTTTGTCGGCTGACCATTAATCCTAGTCGGCTGCTGCGTGGCGATGGCAGCAACCGCCGCCAAGCAGGTACATGTTGGCGACATTGACCCAAAAATACTGGCGCCGAGCATCATAGTCGCCATGGGCGAAAATAGCGTACTTTGCGTCTATTCCCATCGTCAACAGCAGCAGCGAGCAAGCAAAAAGCGATAGTTTTAGCATCGAAATGCGCGTGTGAAAGCGCCAGTTATTGCTTTTACGTCTGACGTACACGGTGCTGGAATCGCTGAGTTTGTAGTGCGCAAGGAGGTTCATGCGCTTCGTCTGGACGAGTGTGGCGGCGAGTATTAGCACCAGGGCAATAGTGGCGCTCGAACGACAAACGTGAAGGGCACACCGTCCAGACTCACCTGATTCCAGTGCGCATCTAGTTCGCCACGCCGCGCGTTCAGTTGCGATGCCGCTGGGTCAGTTGTCGACGTCGTCGGCAGTGGGGCCTCACGCTGTGTCGCCGGGGTCCACGGCGTCAAGATCACCAGCACCGTCCAGGACCCCACCGCCAGGAGCCCAGCCTACGACCGCAGGACCTTCACCGACCAGTGTGCGTCCACAAAGTTCGCGGACGTCGTTTCTTTCCAAGTTGACGCCGTTCCAGAACCGCACGCTCTCGGTGGTTCCCTACGCGCCGGAGCGGCTGAGCATTTCTCAGGAGGTCATGACTCCGGCGATGACCGAAGCGATCATCCAAGCGGTAAGGCATCTCATAGAAATGTTACGAGTAAAGCATTGAAATCAATCTAATGCTGGTGATTCTGTGAATGCTCTTTGACTGTCCTATACACACAGGAGATTCAAGCAGAGAAGAGGGCGTCCAACGCAGCAGCACTGCTGGAAGAGGAGCAGCAGATGAATCAACATCAACCAAACACGCTCTTCACGGCACTGAGAATGCGGCGGGCATTGCGGCGATCGCGATCTGGTCCGAGCGTCACGAGTCACGACAAAATCGACGAAATGCAGGCGAACGTGGACCGCCACAAGAAAGTGCTCTCGCGGTACAAGATCCGGCGCGTGGACTTTGCCAACCCAGAGGCAGTGCGACTCAAGAGCATGGGCTGGTTCATGGTCAACCCGCACAGCACAATCTTCAAGATGTGGCAATTGGTACGCAGTAGACTTAGTTTGCCTGTTTGCATTCTCGCTGTACTAACTTACGTTGCTCTTGGGGATTTGTACTTCCAGGGAACACTGATCCTGATCATTTACCAAAGCCTGATTCTTCCTTATGGGCTCGCGTTCGGCGCGAACGACAGCAGCACGGTCGACATCTTCATCAGCTGCGTTTTTGCATGGGACATTGTCATTCAGTTCAACACGCCGATCGCGCCAGACGGCGAAGAGAGCGAGTACATCACGAATCGACGCAAGATCGCGAAAGTCTATGCGCGTGGATGGTAAAAATTCATTCCAATGTGCTCTCTTGTTGTTTACTGATGTTGATGGTGAGATGATGGCTCATGTCATATTGTGGAATGTTCTTGAAGGCTCTTCTTTGATGTAATAGCGTGCATCCCGTTCGACTACGTGCTGCTTTTGATAAACAACGTCGACGGCACAGGCACGGGGAATCTCAACATCCTGGGGCTCTTAAAAGCGCTGCGCGTGCCACGGCTTCTCCGCCTGGTGCGCCTACTGCGCGTGGTCAAGATCTTCAAGATCCGCCCTGAGCTGCGTCGTTGGCTGCAGTACTCTCGCCACGCGAACTTGTTGCGTCTGGTGCGTCTTGTGCTTGTGTTTTTGGTGATCAACCACTATGTGGCGTGCGTCTGGTACGGCATCGTGGCCAGCGACGAAACGAAAGCCAACGATTCCAGCACCGACCCGCTACACCTGTACTTCTCGTCGTACTATCTGTCGATCCTTGTGGTCATGGGGCAGAACATCACAATCTACGATGACACGGAGTACGTGTTTTGTATCATCGTCATGGTCTTTGGCGCCGTGCTCATGGCCGTCGTGTTCGGTAACGTGGCGATTTTGATCGCGAACTACTACGAAAACCAGAGCAGTCACCAGAAAAAGATGGAGTGGCTCTTCGCGAGCATGAACCGCATGAAGCTTCCGAACGAGCTGCAGAACCGCATCAATGACTACTATCAGACGATGTGGGAGCGCCACGGCACACTCGACGGCGCTGTGACAGCGTTCATCCCCGAGCTATCGCGCAACCTCGCGTATGAAGTGGAGCTCTTTCTACGCATGGACATGATCAACCGCGCGCCGATTTTCCAGAACTGCAGCGCGAAAGTCGTACAAGAGTTGGTCATGGAGCTTGAGCTGCAAGTGTTCATGCCAGGTGACTACGTGGTCGTGCGAGGCGAAGTGGGCAATGACATGTACTTCGTGCAGAACGGCGTATGTGAAGTCACGAAAGACATTGCACTGCAGTCTGGGAGGTCGCTCTCGAGCATCAACGCCGACCCCGAGGCTTTTTCGAACGAAGTCGTGCTCAAGATCCTCGGTCAGGGCGACTACTTTGGCGAAATCGCGCTGCTCATGAACTGCAAGCGCACGGCGAATGTACGTGCGCAGGTGTTCTCCGAGCTCTGCACATTGACGCGTGAAGTCTTTGAGAACATCTCCCTGCGGTACCTGGAAGATCGCAACATCATCGAGAAGTTCATCATGGACAAGTACGACCCTGGGATGCTCCAAGCTGCGATGAAGCAGTCACAAGAGGTCACGATGCGAACAGGTACGACCACACTTCCACGCACCGCTGTACCTGAACCGCAGGAAGCTCCAGAGACCTCCTCCAAGACTGTCGAGTTGTTGAAGAAAATCGACGATCGACTAAGACGTCTTGAGCACCGAATCGACAAAGAAGCGCGCGAGCGGCATGACAGCGAAGTTCGCTTCCAGATGGAGTTTGGTCATAATCGAAGTTCAGTGGAAACCCCTCACAGCCTGTCGACGAGCTCGATTTCGGCTCCGGTGCCGGAGTTCTTGGTTTTCGAGCCCGAGCGAGTCTCTCAGCGGAACCTCTTGGCTCCGTACTCTCGCTCCAGCACGGACACCAGTCGAGTCGTGTCGCCCAAAGACCAGGTGATCGACGGAGTCGCCACCCCTGACAGCACCAGCGAGAAGAAAATATGGAAACGTCCCGTGCTTTCGCGGCCAGGAAGCTGGAGGAACGCGCGGAGAGAAGGGTCGATCGAGAACCTGCGACTTCGAGGACTCGTGCGGCCCGCATCGCGGCAATCGAGCCGCACATCGTCGATCACTACAGTGATCTCGAATGCCGAGTTCATGTCCTCGAGCCAGTTGCACAACGAACCTTCGCTCCGCGGTCCTGCGATTGCTATCTCGCAGCATGCCGACGAAGAGACCGACTACTTTGAGCCAAGAATGAGCACTACATACAATGATTTGGCGCGGAAGCTCTCGCAGATCGAGCAGCGCCACGACGAAGACCATGAGCACGACCACGAGGAGTACGAGCTCTCGGAGTGAAGCTGATGCTGATGCTTCGATTTTTGATACAAGAACTAGAACAAGAACGTTGTGGACGTCAAGCAGGTGACGAAGAAATCAAAACGGCGAACAAACCGTAGTTTGTATTTATACTTCAGTTCAAGTGGGAAATTTTCTTAGTCGGAACTAGATCCGACGGAAAATCTCCACATTCGCCATCCTTGGTTTCTGGCGGTCTAGATCTCTACCTTTGTTTGGCCTTGTGATTGACTGACAGCGCGACCGTTTCAAAGCCATCGGGGAAGAGATATCAATGCCAGTAGAAACATCTTCATGAACAACATCAGTCGCTTGCTAGGATAGGCTAGCTAATTTATCGGTGAACCTGTACCGAGGACACCTGGTCGCTGGCAACAAAGGCCCAAAAATACAGGCGTATAAATGATCTCTGTTATCCGATAGCTGCGTATTTGGACAAATAGATCATTTTTTTAGGGATTTATCCCTGATCCAACCACTTTCACTTCGCCAAACTCTTTGCGTTATCTATCGCATTGCCATCAGTGGATCATGCCACGCAAGCGCAAGGCCGCCGCGGACGACGGCGCGGACAGCGATGGCTACGCACCAGCGCCCGCTACCGCCACCGCCCGACCGCTGGGTGAAGGTAACGAGATGGAGCAGCAGCTGTCGGCGCACGCGGCGTCCGCGTACAACGACTTTGTGCGCTTCTTCCAGCGCCGCGCCAGCGTACGAACGCATGCATGTATGATGCGTAGCTTTCCATTTAACACGGCTCACTCGGTCTTACCAGTTGGTCATTTCGTTTCTGCTCCTATACGACGCGCATGTGTGCCATAGGAGCAAATCGCTGCGAACCGCGTGTTTATTGTTAAGCACCAGCAGTTTGCAGCCCAGATGCGGCGCTCGTATCCGATGGCGGCGTCCCTGCCGTACCACCGCGCGATGCTCAACATCAGCTATGTTGAGAGTACGCACGTACTTGTCCATCTGTTATTTGAGCCATCTACGCTGCGAGCTTACTTACAATGTCTTGTGTGTTAATCAACACCTGTAGCGTCCGAACCGCCGCTTGCGCCGGACCGCAGCGTGAAGATCACGTCGCAGACCACAGTCGGCAACCCGTCGGAGACCGTGACGCTGCTCAAGAAGTGCGTGGTGCTGCCGCGCATCCCCGCGACGCCGAACTTAACCATGTGGACCGCGCTCTCAAAGAACTACGAGGTGGAGGACCAACCGCAGCTCAAGTTCCTGCCGTACTTTGGCGACGATGACGAAGACGACGTGGTTTCGGAGTTCTACCAGATCAAGTACTGGTGCAATCCTATGAGAGCTTGCGGAGGTGACTTTCTAATGTGCCTCTTATTTGTGTGACTTAGACTGCAGGGAACGAGCGCGATGGAGGTGGACTTCACAAAGGAGATGTGCGAAGCAGTGCTGCAGCAGCTCCAGTCCACGTGGGAGCTCAGTCCTGGGGATTTGGATCGTGTCGCGCGGACCATCCAAGTCGAAACAGAGGTTCGGTGTTGCGTGGAGGCTCTCACAGAACCCAAAGTCTCGTGTACTTAACCGTTGTAATTGAATTGAACGTTGCTGTAGGTCGTCGTTGAGGTGCACAAGAAAATGCGCGCTGCCCAGAAGCGAGCGAAGAAGAAGAAGCGCATGCGTGAGGTGGTCGAAGAGCTCAAACTGAAGAGCGACCCGAACCCTGCGGAACGAGAGACTGCTGCACCATCCTCCACTGCTCACGAGCCAGTCGCGGAGTCCATGGAGCACTACTTTGAGCTTTATGAGTCCGCTGTGGACTCGCATCGGAGTACGTTCACTTACAGCTGCCTAGATACCTTGGTGGGGTTACTGACGCTTTGTCTTATTGTTCTCTCTCTGTCTTGTACTCAGCACTGTTCTGCCGCAGATGCTACAAGTACGATTGTGACTACCACGGCTGCGTCGAAGTGCCAAAACTAGTAAGTGCCTACCTATGCTACTGCCTAGAGTACATACCTGCCTGTATTGTGCTAATGGTGCTGGCAACCCCTTGTTCTCTATCTAGGATATCACGGAGCAAAACGCCGTCGCTGAGAAAATCAAGAAAAAAGCGAGCTCTGCGAGTACCGGCCGTAACTGCGGTAATCAGTGTTTCCTCGGTCGCATGGGCAGTTCCCAGTTCTCGAAAGCGCGCGCAATCTCCACGGCGTTCGGCTGGGACAGCCAGAAGCGCATCGCTTGTGCACGCGCGTACTTCATCTGCTCGGGCAACTTCTGTGACGTCGCCAAGATGCTCGGCGACAAGACGTGTCTTGAGGTCGCCGAGTTTTGTGACTTCTACGAGATCAACGAGATGAGTCTGGCGGAGGAGGTAGGCTGGATCATGCTCTTGTTTGTGTCCTGCATGCCAATGGGTTGACAGTACTGATTGAAGGCTGCTGCTTCGTGTGTTTGTGTGCGTGTTGTATAGCGCAAGCTGCAGTGGAAGCCGAGACGTGGTGGTCGGAAGAAAAAGATGACTCCTTCGATCTCGCATCTACAGCGTAAGTGGCATGCATGCATGGATGCACACAAAAAGCGAGTTGCTGTTTGCATATTGTAGCGTACAAACTGTCGTCCCTAGATACGCCGTGCTGGTCGAGAGCTCTTCAGCATGGCCACGAGGACAGACGGATATTGAGGAGGAGAGTGCTTTGTGATGGCTTCTGCCCTCGCATTGGCTCCCACCGCCCAACGGACTATTCCTCCTGGACCACCAAAGTGACGTGAGCTCTCCAGGCTCATCCGCGGGCACAGACATCGAACGTCGACCTACTCTGATTGATATGTGCTAATGAACTAACTTGTTTGTCATTTGATACTCTGCCACTGTATATATAGATACACACTCAAGACTCGTGGATGGTGTTCCGACCAAGTATGTGTCCTTCTATCTGATGCAGTTGCTAGCCTTGAACCAAGTACTGTGCTAGCGCTAACTTTACCACTCCCTCATGTGCTTTGTTATCACAGGATCGAGCCGTGCGCACACACTGGCCCGTGTGACCAAAACTGCTCGTGTATTGCCGGCGGGCTCTTGTGCTCCAAGATCTGCAACTGTGTGCACAGCGCCTGCGCGATCTTCTACCACGGCTGCCGGTGTCTGAAAGGGCGGTGTCGCACAAAGGCGTGTCCGTGTTTTGCCGCGGGTCGAGAGTGCGACCTGGACCTGTGCGTGATGTGCTGTGCGAAAGAGGCTGCTGAGAACGCTGAGGACGCAAGCACATCTCTTCCTGCTGCTCTTGTTACCGTTGCTGCTGTTGGAAATGGCTCGGCACCGTCCAAGCCCTCGTCGTCGTCTTCAACTTTCACCACATCTTGCCAGAACCACAGCATGACGCTGGGCAAGTTCAAGCACATGCGCGTTGCGAGGTCCACAATGGAAGACGCCGGCTGGGGGCTCTTTGTTGACGAGTTTGTCGCGAAGGACGAGTTCTTGATCGAGTACGTTGGCGAAATGGTGAGCCACGAAGAAGCCGAGCGACGAGGCACAGTGTATGGCAAGCTCAACAGAAGGTAAAGTGGACAAACACGCCAATCTTTCGTGGTGGATGCGAAGTATATGGGCTAAGTTTTTGCGTTGCTTATCAATCATCGTGTCTCTATGCCTGTGGATACATAGCTACCTCTTCAACTTGGACTCGGGGACTGTGGTCGACTCGACACGGAAAGGCAACAAGACACGGGTACGCGTCTATACTCTCTCGTCTACTACTCAGCGGTATCAGTACCAATTTTGACTAACGCTCTTGGCTCACACCACTTGCTCCATTCGTCTTGGCTTGGGTTAATCCAGTTTATCAACCATAGCTCGACCAAGCCCAACTGTTTTGCCAAGATCATCAATGTGAACAGCGACTACCGCATCGGCATGTACGCGCTCCGAGACATTGAGCCGGACACGGAGGTAGGTTCCGCCTTATCTAATCTATCGCTTTTTACTCTGCGATGATTGAGCGAAATGTTAACTTCTTTTCTCTTCTACCACAGCTCTTCTTCGACTACCGCTACGACCAGGAGTTCCACAATGTGAATCTGCACAAGCAACCGACGATCACCGAGTGGATGAAAGAGATCAAAGACCGGCACCAGGCGCGCAAGTCAGCGGCACTGTGAACAGAGCGAGAATTGAGGTTCAGCCAGTCCTCCGTGCTCCCAACAAAACCAGCTTGGCTAATCGCAAATGAATTGCTAGCCCCACCCAACAATGGTATCCAGAGCCAGACTCATGACTAAAGAAACTGAGCACAAGTATGAAGCCTCACACACATCGACCAAACTAACCGTTGAAGCAAATGGTCTGCAGACCTGCTGATAAAGCAAGAAATGAAGCCAAGCGCGCTCGATTTTTTTGGCGATATCGGCATTTCGACCGACAAAAATAATCCTCACATGTCACATGCAAATCAATAATCATTTTTGAGAGGGTGTTTATCATATTCGACAGGTTTTAATCTCTCCCAGACCAGCTTTTGTTTGACTCAACCGAAAAAGAGAACCTATTTTCCATAGTAAATACGCATCTTGAACCAAATTCATAATCCAACAAGATTTGCTTTTGGGTCATACAAACTGCGAAAATATCTCATCGTGAACATGATTACTATCCGCCAACAGGTCCCTCAATTCTCCAAACTATTTCTGTTTGACGTGGGTGCACTCCTTTTCCAAATCGGCTCTGTATCAGGTGCTTTCAGCCGGCATAGTCGGCAACAATTTCCACACAGCGCACTGCGCTGTATCACACGCGCATTGCTCGATTCGTCACCCATCGCCAACGCCACGCAGAGCACTGGAGAGCAAACATGCAGCAGCAGCAGGGCGCGGACTTCTCCGGCTGGGGCTCCAAGCAGGGCAGCAAGGTCAAGACCTGGAAGAAGCGCTTCTTCGTGCTACGTGGCCGCGAGCTCGTGTACTACAGCGGTGGCGGCGGCAGCTACGGCGATGAGAAAGGCCGCCTCACGGTGGTCGGCGCGGACTTTGCGCCCGACCTGAAGAACGGACTGCTCATCCGCGGCGAGAAGAAGAACAAGACGCAAGTGCTCAAGATGAAGACCGCGACCGCGGACGAGAGCAAGGCGTGGCTGCGCCAGATCCGCCAGGCGGTCGCCGACACGGATCCGCTCGGCGCGCACCGCTCCGCGTCCTTTCGCTCGCGCAGCGCTAGCGGCACGGGCGTCAGCATCACGAGTGCGAGTACCAGCAGCAGCAGTGCGAGCAGCTTCAACAGTCGCGGGTATATGATGCAAGCATCGCCAGCAGCAGCGAGACCTCCGATAGCGCCGCAGATGTCATACCACTCGCAGCGGTCATTGTCCGAGCCAGGAGCTCCAGCTGCTGTTGCAGCTACAGGAGCGTACTATGGCAGAACCACCAGTAGCATGAGCATGGACGAGAAGCGCGGGTGGCTCCTGAAAGAGGGCAAGAACGTCAAGAGCTGGAAGAAGCGCTTCTTCGTGCTGCGTGGCAACGTGCTGACGTACTACGCGGACGAGAAGAGCTCACCGAAGCTCGGGTCCATTGTCGTGAAAGACGTCGAGGCTAACTTCACCACGCCGTTCACGCTAGACGTGCACGCGGAAGGCGGTCGCCTGCTGCGCATTGCTGCAGATTCGCTCGACGACATTGAGTCCTGGGACCTGTCGCTCTCGCAGGCGATCTCCGGTGGGAACAACAGCAGCAACAATGCTGCTGCTGGTGGCGATGTCGCGGAAGCGCCGAAGGTGATGATGCTCAAACCCAAGGCCGACTCGCTCTCCAGCGCGAGCAGCTACGCTTTCGACAACTCCTTCCGCTCGTTTGAGCCGTTCGGCAAGGTCCAGTTCCGCCAGACCTCGAGCATCGACGACGACTCGTTCGCAGCGATCCCGGAGGATAACAATGCCCAACACCATCCGCCAGCTTACTCTGTTGCTCAAAGTACCAGCAAGCTGAGGGCAGCGTCAGGCTCGTCCACGACGTGCGAGGGCTGGCTGCTCAAGCAGGGCCGCACGTCCAAGCAGTGGAAGAAGCGCTACTTTACGCTCACGAACGACCTGCTCGAGTACCGCTACACGCCCGAAGACTTCCCGAACGAGGATGAGGTTGTCGTGGACGTCGAATTTGACAATTTCAACCACGGCTGGGCGCACATCAAGCTCGACTCGGGGCGCACGATCACGGTCGCAGCCGAGACGCCAGACGAGTTCAAGACGTGGGCAACTGCGCTCAGTGAAGTGACTGGGAAGCCATACAGACAAGGCGACGATGATGGTGATGGTGATGATGACAACAATGAGCAAGAACGCGAACTAGATTACAAGGACGATGACAATAGCAAAGTGAGTTTCGTGGAAGCGCATGCAATCAACTACGAGTACGCTGAAGAGGTGTATCACACGGATGAAGAAGCTCCACCTGTGAGCTCCACTGTGACGATCTCATCACCACCCGTTGTTGTCGCGCCCGAGATCAAGTACGGATGGCTCTTGAAGCAGGGCAGTCTAATCAAATCCTGGAAGCGGCGGTACTTTGTACTTGAAGGAGATCTACTGCAGTACTACGAACACATCGACAAGCCTGCGCGCGGTGGCGGCGCTGTCTCCCGCGTGGTGCGAGATGGCGCTACTGTGGGTGAGAACTGCCTCGATGTCCACCTGGCGAACGGACGCATCCTCAAGATCTCCTCGGAGGTGCACTCAGAACTGGAGTCATGGTACGACGCGCTCTTGAACGCATCGCGCCTTCTAACAACAGTCAAAGGCAAAGAAGAAGAGGAAGAGCTGGACTTTGGCGTCGACAACAACGCTGCAAATCCCCACCGCCTGCAGAAGAAGCTCGGTCAAGAAGGCTGGCTGCTCAAGAAAGGGCAAAACTTCAAGACCTGGAAGCAGCGCTACTTTGTTCTCGAGCGTAGCCGCTTGATGTACTACGACAACGACGAGAAAGCAGGCGAGCTGCTCGGCTCGGGGGTCGTGTTTGAAGTGGGCGTGGGCGAGTCGCGGCCGTTCTGCCTTGACGTACGGTTCCAGAATGGAAGACTGCTCCAGGTGGTTGCGCCGGACCAAGCCCAGTTCAGCGTCTGGCTGGAGGCGCTGCAGAATGCGTCGAACCTGACCGAGTCCTTCCTGTCGCAGCACGAGAACGATTCGCACGAAGGGAACAGCAACGCCATGTTTGACGACGAGTTCGACCTGGACTTTGGCGATGATGACGCATCTGGTGCTGGTGATCTTGACTGGAACAATAATCAAGAGGACCACGAAACCCAGGACGACAAGAGCGGATTCTCCACATGGTCTGCGGCAATGGAGAACAAACCCGAGTGGGATCGCTCGGATTCCTACGACAGCAGCTCTGTGGAGGACGAGGACACCACGAGCGAACAGCCAGTGATGCCAACAACAGCGTCTGATGGCGCTGGACGAGCCAGCAACCCGCTCCTGTCAGGAACCATCCAAAGTCAGTGTGTGTGCAGCGGCTGGCTCAACAAGGAAGGCGGCAAGATCAAGACCTGGAAACGTCGCTACTTCAGTCTGAACGGGACCACGTTGCGCTACTTCAAGAGCGAGAGCGGGTCGCTGCTGCGGTCTTTGACGATCACGCGCGTGGACGAGCGACCAGCGCTGCCTCTGGGCTTGGAGGTGACGACCACGACCGGCCGCAAATTGATTCTGACAGCGGAATCGAAGGAGGACTTTGCAAAGTGGTTCAGTGGCATGCAAGACGCATTGAAGGCGGCGGCTGATGGAGCCCCAGGCAATAGTAGTAGTACTATGGCGACTGCTACTGCTGCTACTGCTGCTATGACTGCTGCTGTTGCTGAGAAACCTCCAGTGGAGAGCTCAATTCTGTCGAAGGTTGCTACAAAGGTGGCTACAAAGATCGCGACTGCGCTCGACACTACTGCTACGACTACTACAGCAGCAGCGGCAGACGCCGGAAGGGTTTCGGCGGTCTCGGCAACCGTGAACTCGGAGGGCAAGACTGTCACGGCATACAGCGGCTGGCTCGAGAAAGAAGGCCAGCGGTTCAAGACCTGGAAGAAGCGCTACTTCACGTACAAGAAAGGCGCGCTGCTCTACTTTAACGAGATTGGCGGCGTCGCGCGCGGCCATGGCGTCGTTACAAGCGTGCAGGTGGACACGTCCAAGGACTTCACGCTGCTCATTCAGCTGGAGAACGAGCGCATGCTGCGCGTGTCGGCAGCCTCAGCTGACGAGATGGACACGTGGCTGGGAGTTCTCGCGACCGACAAGCCTTTGTTGCCGCCGTCATCACCGGCAAAGGCTCAAGAGGAGGCTTCGGCGCGCAAATCCGAGCGAGAATCAGACGTTGTCAATCGCTCTAGTACCGTTTCTTCGAGTCAGAGCTATGCTGATAACACCCAGGGTGGTGCTGTGTCGGCGGCTATGGTTGGCCGAGGCGAGGCTCGTGAGCGGATCTCCGACCGACTTGACCCGAACGACTACCTCGCGAACGACACGATCAGCAACGAGTCGTTCTTGAGGATCCAGGAAGGTCAGACCGACGCGTCGTTCCTCCAGGCTTCGTTCAACGCTGGTCACCACCGCTCATTCAAGGGCGATCTAAGCTTTTCGCGTCCGTCAGACGAAAAGAACGGTGGTTTGGACGATGACGAGGAAACCAAACAAGCGATCCGAGTGGACAGCGCGGAGGACCTCGAGTACTACCGCTCGCTTCTGGCGGAGAGCGAGCTGGAGCGGGAGAAGCGCGAGGCCGAGAAGGAAGCGGGCGTCAATAACGTCAACAGCTGCGCTGCGTGCTGCATCGTCATGTAGAGAAAGAGAGAGGGAGCTGCAGTCCTTGGACGAATTCAGAGCAGAAAGAAAGTTCAGTCCGTCGACTCCAAATGGGTGCGTTTATCTACCATTAATCCGAATGTACTTGCGCTGTTTGTTTCTTCCGTGCTTGTTGGGCAGCGCTTGCGTATTTTCTCGTCTGATCTATCGTAGTGGAAGGCGGCACAATGCCTGAATGGAGCGGTAGCTGGGCGAGCAGCTCCATTCGCCATTTGCTACGAACGCCACCACATCAAGCCAAGCTCCTGATCCCAAATCCAGAGAATCCGCCGATCGTCATGGGGTCGGTCCCCCACTGAAGCCGCTGCCGCGTTCCGAAGCCCGATTGTAGACTCAGGAGACAACTCTGACGAACGCGACAAAGCAGTCGAGTCTGAGGAGAGCGAGCTCGACGACGACGACAATAATGACAACACCGATGATCACGATGCGAGCTGCGCCAGTGAGGAGCGTATCGTTTTTGACCGAGTGATACGACGCCGAGCTCGACACGCGCGAGGTGATTCCGGTCATCGACTTGCCATCGTCGCTCACTAACTCTGCGATCGAAGACAGTGAAAATGACAACGACAGTGGCGAGTACGAACGCCAACATGGTGAACCACGAGAGAGATCGTCTCACAGAGTTTAGAATGAATCAGGATGTAATGAGCAGCCAACGGAGTTTAATGCCACCACTCAGTGTTGCGCCTACTAAGGCTTTGTTCACAGAAAGGAAGTCCGTCATTGCCCAATTGGGAAATGCATCACGGACATGATGTGCACCCACCCAGTTTGTCCAGCATCTACTCTCCCGCGCTCTATTTCCCACCTGGGTCTCGGCCTCTTGAACTTGGTTTTTGTATGAGAGTTCACTATTAAAAACCGTTCGGACTCTGATTTTTCTTGCCTCTTCTTGGAGGAAGAGGCAACAAACCCAAAGAGCAGCCGAGAGACACTGAAGAGCTCACGAAGAGCTCAATCATCATTTGCCATTCGCACGAGCAGTCCCACCCGCGCAGAGCAGAGTTGCTGGGCTAGTAGACGGTAAAGCTAATAGCCTGTGAAGCAAATAGAAAGTGAGCGCGATGGCGGCGCAGCAGGGCAGCGATGTGACGTACGCTGGCTGGGTGTTCAAGGAGGGCAGTCTGGTCAAGTCGTGGAAGAAGCGTTTCCTCGTGGTCAAGCGCGCCGAGCTGGCGTACTACAAGAACACGGATCAGGAGAACAAGGCGCAGCTGCTCGGCGCCATGAAGGTCGCGCGTGTTGAGAAAGTGCCGGACATCACCAACGGCCTGCTGCTATTCAGCGTCGAGGGTCGCCAGCTCAAGATCTTCACGGACACGCAGAAGGAGTGCGACAAGTGCTTCAACGCCATCGCGCAGTACGCGAGCGAACAGAAGAGCGGCAGCGGCAGCGCTGTCACGCCGCTTACCGACTTTGGCGCGAGTCCCGACAAGATCAAGCATGTGGGCTGGCTCGAGAAAGAGGGGCAGCACTTCAAGACGTGGAAGAAGCGCTACTTTGTGCTCGAGGAGAACGTGCTCTCGTACACGGCGCAGATCGGCAGCCAGAGTCTCGGCAAGGCGCGCGTGATCGCGGCACGGCGCGACCTCACGCGACCCAACACGCTCGTGGTGATGATGGAGGGTGGACGCGAGCTCAAGATCGGCGGCAAGACCGAGGCCGAGATCCACGAGTGGCACAAGGCGCTGCGGAAAGGCATCATGAAGTACGGCGGCAACCGCTCGCCGGCGAATGCGGGCGGCCGGCTGTCATCGCCTGCGATGCAACCATACTCGCCAGCGTACAGTCAGCAGAATTATCCCCCACGGTCGCCAGCGGGATACGAACAGCGTTCCAGCTATGATGCGCCGCTGCGGTCACCAGCAGGCGAGAGCTACGCACACCAGCATCAGCAACCGCCGCCTGTGTATGCAGCGCACGTCACAGGCTCGCCCGCGTACCAGAACAGTCAGGAGTACTCGCCACTATTTGGCTCTTTGCCCGAGCCTGACAGTAGCTCAGCGCCATCAGTACCGGCGACTTTCTCCGCCGAGCAGGCGCGCAACATAGCTGCTCGCCAGAACCGCGAGATGCACTCTTCGTTCCGCCGCCACATCATCCTCGAGACCACGCCCGATAACGGCGCGAGCTTCATTGAGGTTGAGCCAGAAAAGAGCGAGGCATCGTTGTCTTCCTCATCTGGTGGAGCGTCGGGTGCAGCAGGAACGAAACCCTGGTCGCCGAAAGCGCCAGGGACGCAGACGATCATGAAGATGCGCCTCGAAGATCAGCTACTTCTGGAAGAGCTCGAAGAAGAGCGCCTGGAAGCGCTGGCCAAGGAGAAGGTGCTGCTGGCGCCGTCGATAGAGCAGAAGAAGAAGAGCGAGGAAGCCCCGATCGGCCAGGCGTGCTGCTGCATAATGATGTGATGCGATGCGAAGAAAGCAGCCGCGCCACATCAAAACTGATGACCGTGTGGGATATCCAATCGACAGGTAGCCAACCAATACGCACCGCCAGATGCGCTACCACCAATGGCAGTCAATCAATGCGAGAGGAGGAGGTAACTCTTGCAGTTGAGCCCACGCACGCACATCCACAGAAATATACAATGATATGTTGCATCACACCCATCGCATCCACCAATTTCTTTTGGCCGTGAAGCCATTCATGACAATCTCATTTTCGTAGAATGAGAGAGAGGGGTCTCGTTGAGCTCACGAGGGATACCATTCACACCATCGATGGGCGAGTGCACCCATTTCAAGACCACGAAAAAGTGTAGGTAAATCAAGCCTGATCGATTTTGGGAATTGATTTCCGTCCGCCCGAGCGGACGGAAGCAGTACCGTGAGTCACAGATTTGGTTTGGTGGCTGCACCTGAGACACGTTCTTTGACTGCGATTTCGCAGACCAACTGTTTTGCGACTTGCAGTACGTCAGAAGCAAGCCTGTGATAAATTATGCATAGTGGACGACATATATATCCTAAATCCATGGCTGAATTCGGCGGTTTCTGCTTCCACTCCGGGTGAAACTACAGCCATTCGAGTGTACCACGGGTAGGAAGCCATTTCTCGCAGATTCGCCGTTGTGTGGGTGTTGGTATTTACAGCGGTACCTTCAATATTTATGAGTTGAATTAATACTGCGGGAAGTTACTTTTTGCAAGCAGCCCTTCAACATCAGTGTGTGTAGCAACATTGCTTTTTCTGTTAGACTTGCACTTACTGATAAAAATGAATGACAACATGATGCAGGATTGCAATCTTGGTTTTCGTTGACTATGAATTTCTCTTCGACCTGGGTCCAAACATGAACCCCCAGGCTAGATTGTGTCTTGGATCCTTTATATAGTGGACTCCTTCGTCCGCTTCCCTCAGAAAATCAATCAAGCCCTTCCCCTATCTTTCTAAAAACCTCGCACTTCATTTTGGCTCATTTTTCAAGCAGTGCGTGCTGAAAAACCTCGCTCAAAGAAATCCAGAGGAGGAGAAAAAGTGTCAAATTTCGTCCTCATGGGGATGGGGGAGGCGGGAGAAATGGAAAATCACTGGAAGAAAGTAAGTGGACGGGTGGGAACATTTGCTTTCCTATGGCGTACACTGTGCCATTTTGCTTTTTTGTTCGCCCACAGTCTTTTCAGCTGAAAGCCTTGCTTGCACCCAACGCCCGCATTTCCGTCCATTCCGCACGCAGAACGAAAGGAAGGAGCAAGACGAACACGCCAGGCACCACCAGGGACCGACAGGACGAGCGCGTACGTGAGAGTGAGTGTGTACGCGTGGGTCCATTAGAGCCTTCCCCCACATATAGAGACAACGCACATCCACAGCACCACACACACACACACACGTCGCCAGGATGAGTCAGGACGACGGACAGCACGCCGGCTGGGTGTTCAAGCAGGGTAGCCTCGTGCGCAACTGGAAGAAGCGGTACATGGTGCTGCGCGGCAAGCAGCTGACGTACTACGACACGGCGAGCCTCACGGCCAAGACCAAGGAGAAAGGCAGTTTCCAGGTGATCACCGTCGAGCTCAGCTCTGACATCCAGAACGGGCTGCTCGTGCATGGCAAAGGCGGGCGCGTGCTTAAGCTCTACACAGACAGCGCCGAGAGCACGCGCGCGTGGTACACGGCAATTCTCGAAGCGACCACGGGCATGGTCGTTGGAGCTGGCGGAAGCAGGATGAGCAGCTTTGGCGCCGACGCGCGCTTCTCGATGCTCTCGACCGCGAACAGCAACAACAGCAGCGTCGACGTCGACGAGGAGCTCGAGCTGCTGGACCGACTCGACTCGCTGCCGCTGGACGAAGGCGTCGCGGGGATCCACCACTCGGGCTGGCTCAAGAAAGAAGGAAGTCGCGTCAAGTCGTGGAAGAAACGATATTTCACGCTGCACGGCAACACGCTGTCGTACTACGACTCGGCAGACACAGGGAGCGCGGCGAAAGGCTACGGTCACGTCAAGGGCGTGGAGGTGAACTCCACTCGAGCAAACAGTCTCGACGTTATGTTTGAGCGTGGCCGTCTGCTGCGCGTGTGCGCAAAGTCCCACGACGACATGGAGGAGTGGCTCTGCATATTAAGTGAGGCGATCGAGCTCAACAACGCAGAGAACAACAACATCCGGCAGTCACTTGCGTCTCGAGGGTCGTTCCGGATGTCCATGCCAGTGGTTACTAAACCGCCGCGCGTTTCGTCGATGCCGATGCGCCACTCGATCTCATCCGCGCCTCCAGCGGCGCCATCGCCGGTCAAAGAGCAGTACGGAGGCTCGGTGCCTGCAGCCAGTGTGTTCGACAAGAGACAGTCGACAACTGGTGCGTACACGCCATCACCAGCAGCTCAGTCCTATCTCGATGAGTTTGCTGTGGAGACGGATAGTGACGAGTACGAAAGCGACGACAGCGAAGGCGACTGGATTTAACTTCGCGAAGGAAAGACGGCAGAGGAGACATCCAAGAAGATCGGCAAGGAAGGAAGAGGGAAGCGATGCTCGCTTTTGATCAACTGTCCGCGGATCGCTTTCCATCGAGCTCCAGACGCGTTTTGTTTTGTTATAGTAAGTTTTTTTTCCCTCGCAAGCGGGCGAGATCTACGCCTCCCAGTTCCGCCAGCATGAGCCCAGAGAGCTTGTCAGGGAGGATCCGTGGCGCTGCTGGAATCGCCACTCATTGCAGAGGTGGCTCAAGCTTCCCCCACAGATCGTCAGACAAGCTGCTGGTTCTTGCGGCGGATCCAAAAAGCGCAAGAGAATTAGTTTGCAAAGGGACTGAAGAGAACCGACCGAGAGCGGAATGGCAAAGAGGCGATCGGACGAAGAGCGACACAGAATCTCATCCTGGGCTT
Source organism: Globisporangium spiculum (assembly GCA_023335655.1). Classification (NCBI taxonomy): domain Eukaryota; phylum Oomycota; class Peronosporomycetes; order Pythiales; family Pythiaceae; genus Globisporangium; species Globisporangium spiculum. The sequence goes on along the minus strand of JAADVO010000539.1, from coordinate 2,833 downwards.
TTGCTTCAGTAAGTATCGGAGTAAGTTTTATATAATATGAAAGTTTGTTTTAGAATCTTTTTCTCGTCTACGTGTGAAGTTCACTGCTGATGCCGCTGCTGTAGCTGTTGACTGAACGAAGAAGACTTGTCTGTCTGTATGTAGCACACGCTCCTGACTCGCTTTCTTTCTTTAGATCGCCCGCATCCAGCTCGTACTTCTGCAGCACAAGTCTATTCTTGCTGACTTTGGTGGCTAAAGCCCTTTGAAGTGCTGCGGCTGCTGATCTTCAAACTATCATCCTTGCGATTGATCGATCGCTACAGACCTTCGACCGACAAGAACAGGGTATATTTATCTGCACACGTGGACTTGTGCAGCTGCAAATAACAGGCGATCAGATCGACTTTGCTCTATTGAGAGCAAGAGCAAGAGCAAAGCACCCACCCCGCCCGCAAGCTTTCCTCAAGACACCACAAAGTTCTCTTTCACAGTTGTACTCCGCCATCTTCTTCCGTCCTCACCCATCCATCCAAGGTAAACTGTACCCAGTGGAGCGAGAGGGAAGCTGAGGTGAACGAAAATGGGTGCGGGCGCATCGATCACCCCGAGGCAAGGACAGCCAGCAGCCCCCATGGACAGCGACACGGAAGCCGCGCTCTTCACAATGATGTTGCGCGAGTACGACCAGATGATGCAGGACGGGCTCGCGGATGAGATCATGTTTCATCGCATGAAGCACGTACGTGCCACGAAGAACGCTGAGGATGTTGACTATCTTTGTATTCTTTCGCTGCGAAGTAAAGGCTAACGCGTTGTTGGTATCCCTCCCCTTCCTTGGCTGCTGTAGATTTGCTTCAAGGCGTTTACGGCTGACCCAAGCAAACTGACTGCGATGTCGAATCGGACGCTCTTCCGACGCTCCTCGGACCCGCATCGCAAGAAACGCGAAGTCGTGTACTCGAAAGGCTTGGTGAGTTCACATTGTTTTCAGGAAGAGCTGCTGCACGCTTTGATTTGGATTACGAGTGACTCATTCTGTATCTATCTCAATGTGCATGAGCTTCGCAGGATATCAGCAGTGATGCTGGCGTGGTTCTCAAACGGCCATCCGAGTCCAAAACCGCAGAATGCGCCAAGGTGCTCAAGACGGCACTCCAATCGGTTCTATTCACTGGCTCCAGCGACGAAGAACTCGATAAAGCACGTGCATTTTGTGTTGGCACTACACTAGTTCAAGAGCTGAGTTGTTCCTTAGTGGCGCTAACTCTCTTCACATTTGTGATATCAACCGTCCCATCTACAGGTGCTTTTCGTGATGAAGCGGCTTGTTGTGTCTCCTGAAGAAAGTGTCATCAAGCAAGGAGATACAGGCGATCAGTTCTACGTGATTCAGACTGGAACGCTCGAAGTGACCGTCAACTTGGCTGTGGTCGGATTTCTTTACGCGGGGGATCACTTTGGAGAGCTGGCGCTCATCTACGATGGTGAGTTTGACTGTCTCTCCTCGTTGGTCAGCACGTGCGTTTTTCTGATCGAATCTGTTTTGTTTCCCCCTTGCAGCTCCGCGTGCCGCCACTGTCCGCGCCACGACAAACGCTGTTCTCTGGACACTAGATCGTGATGAATTTAGAATGGTGATCGCTATCCTGCGCTCCTCTTCATGCTTCTTCGTTGGCCACATTTTGCTGACGTTTGCCATTTTTTACTTTTAGATCCAAGCTCGGTCATCGAGCGACTCGCTGGTGAAGCGAGCGAAATGGTTACGCCAGGTTGAGATTCTGGGAAGTCTCTCTGAGCGTCAGCTAGCGCTTCTGGCTGGTGTCTTGCAGGCTGTAACCTTTGGAGACCAAGAGACGATCATCCGGCAAGGAGATGTCGGCGACACCTTTTACATCGTGGAGGAAGGAGTTGTCTCCTGCCGCATAGATGGTACATGGCTATTCAATCGCGCTTGCGTATGAGATTTCATTTGTGACAGTACTCATAACGTGCGTGCTTAAATGCGATGCAGGACCACGTGCAGGGCAAGGCAGAGACTCCGAGGGGACAGAGGTACAACCTGAGCGCAATATTGGGATATTGGTTGGGACCTTAACTGACCAAACTCTGTATATGTTCCCAGATCGCATCCTTTGGTCCTGGCGACTACTTTGGCGAGATGGCGCTTCTGAGCGACATGCCCCGAAATGCAAGTATCTACACGAAAGGATCCGTCAAGTGCCTCAGTCTCGGTCGCCAGGAGTTCGACTCAATGCTTGGCCCGCTCACAGACGTGCTTGATCGCAACGGAAGGATTCGCATCTTCCGCACGTTTCCAACGTTTGCTTCGAAGTCGAACGAAGCGCTGGAGCACATCGTGTCGCAGCTTGAGATCAAGGCGTTCCATGACGGCCAGTGCATCTTCCGCCAGGGCGACATTGCTGTTGCGTTCTACATCGTCAAGTCCGGGTGCGTGAAGCTGATCAAGAAGACTCTAGATAGTGACACTGGAAAAACGCAGACCCACGAAGTTCTGCTCAAGGCGAACGACACGTTTGGAAACGAAGTGCTGGATCAACTCGGCACGTACACTTCCACAGTCATCTCCTGTGGACGATCCCAGTGTCAGCGCTTGAAGGTGTCTGCCATGGCTCGCTCCGGGTCGCGCCAGTTCACACAGGTGGGTGATAGAAAACTTGTGTCTGCTCATCCATGTTACTCTTCGTTGTTTACGAGACTGACACAATTGTTGCCCGAATGCCAAACAAATAGCATATCAGCATGCAGGAGAAGGGATTTCGAAAGTACTGCTCGGTGACCTTGGACGACATCCAAGTCGTAAGTAGCACGCTTCTGTACCTCTCTGGCCATT